>WNGS01008507.1:14326924-14340581 GCA_020271785.1 Procambarus virginalis
TGTGGTGTATGGTGGCACTGTGTATGGTGGCTTTGTGTATGGTGGCACTGTGGTGTATGGTGGCACTGTGGTGTATGGTGGCACTGTTAGGTGTTTGGTGGCACTGTTAGGTGTTTGGTGGCACTGGCGTATTGTGGCACTGGTAGGTGGATGGTGGCAATGCTAGGTGATGGTGGCACTGGCGTATGGTGGCACTATGGTGTATGGTGGCACTGTGGTGTATGGTGGCACTGTGGTGTATGGTGGCACTGTTAGGTGTTTGGTGGCACTGTTAGGTGTTTGGTGGCACTGTGGCGTATGGTGGCACTGTGGTGTTTGGTGGCACTGTGGTGTTTGGTGGCACTGTGGCGTATGATGGCACTGTGGTGTTTGGTGGCACTGTGGTGTATGATGGCACTGTGGTGTTTGGTGGCACTGTGGTGTATGATGGCACTGTGGTGTTTGGTGGCACTGTGGTGTATGATGGCACTGTGGTGTTTGGTGGCACTGTGGTGTTTGGTGGCACTGTGGTGTATGTGGCACTGTGGTGTTTGGTGGCACTGTGGTGTATGGTGGCACTGTGGTTTATGTTGGCACTGTGTATGATGGCACTGTATGGTGGCACTGTGGTGTTTGGTGGCACTGTGGTGTTTGGTGGCACTGTGGTGTTTGGTGGCACTGTGGTGTATGGTGGCACTGTGTATGGTGGCTTTGTGTATGGTGGCACTGTGGTGTATGGTGGCACTGTGGTGTATGGTGGCTTTGTGTATGGTGGCACTGTGGTGTATGGTGGCACTGTGTATGGTGGCTTTGTGTATGGTGGCACTGTGGTGTATGGTGGCACTGTTAGGTGTTTGGTGGCACTGTTAGGTGTTTGGTGGCACTGGCGTATTGTGGCACTGGTAGGTGGATGGTGGCAATGCTAGGTGATTGGTGGCACTGGCGTATGGTGGCACTATGGTGTATGGTGGCACTGTGGTGTATGGTGGCACTGTGGTGTATGGTGGCACTGTTAGGTGTTTGGTGGCACTGTTAGGTGTTTGGTGGCACTGTGGCGTATGGTGGCACTGTGGTGTTTGGTGGCACTGTGGTGTTTGGTGGCACTGTGGCGTATGATGGCACTGTGGTGTTTGGTGGCACTGTGGTGTATGATGGCACTGTGGTGTTTGGTGGCACTGTGGTGTATGATGGCACTGTGGTGTTTGGTGGCACTGTGGTGTATGATGGCACTGTGGTGTTTGGTGGCACTGTGGTGTTTGGTGGCACTGTGGTGTATGTGGCACTGTGGTGTTTGGTGGCACTGTGGTGTATGGTGGCACTGTGGTTTATGTTGGCACTGTGTATGATGGCACTGTATGGTGGCACTGTGGTGTTTGGTGGCACTGTGGTGTTTGGTGGCACTGTGGTGTTTGGTGGCACTGTGGTGTTTGGTGGCACTGTGGTGTTTGGTGGCACTGTGGTGTTTGGTGGCACTGTGGTGTATGTGGCACTGTGGTGTTTGGTGGCACTGTGGTGTATGATGGCACTGTGGTGTATGGTGGCACTGTGGTGTATGATGGCACTGTGGTGTATGGTGGCACTGTGGAAAAGTGATTGGCCTTTTTAATATGAAGCTCGTGCAACTTAATGTAAGATTATATCAGTCGTGTTAATTGGCAGCGTGCCGCGGATGGTGTGGATGGTGACGTGTTGAGTCACTCAGCATGTCACCATAAGGTTGAGACTGAAGTATTGCTGTTTGCTCTGCACCGTCACCGTCTCATTCATTGGAAACATCCCTTTATCTGTTTTAAGTAACTTCATGTGTAATGAAGTATTACAAAAGAGATGATGATGCCCTTGAGACCTGGAATACCCTCCCTTCCCGATGACTTTACCCAAGCAGCTCTAGTAGATGGTTACCTCAGAGTTTTGTTTCATGTGGTGGCTCTACGAACGTAAGTAAGGGAACTGACTGTAAGAAGTGTGTGCGAGCGTTAGGGGACACTTCGAACCCTTCGAAGTCGGGGTGGTTGTGAAAACGTCGGGAACGGTACAGCCCACTACATCATTACCTTTCGCCAGTCACTGACCAGCCCGTCCTCCAAACAAAGACTCAAAAGTGATTCCATGCACCCGCTAAACCCCTATTTAAGAATAAAAAACGGTTACACACGACTCGCAACTGATTTCGTTCGAACACTTCTGGAACAGGTGTTTCACTGACGAATTTTGTTCGAAACACAACGCTGTAAATGCTTCACCCACGTACTATAAATACAAATAATCGCCAACATCCTAAACACCTAACCTAATCTATGCCTATATATGCCCAATATGGTAATATAATATTAATTATATTTGAGAAAATTCCCGTTTTGAATGAACAGCATGTCAAAATTTATGAATGCGTCTGTGGGGTCGACCGCTGGATGTAATGGACTTACATCCAGCGGACAATGGACTTGTGTCGAGGACGGGTTGCACTGTCCGGCTGCACTTAATTAACACTGCTGCATCACAGTGTTGGCTCCGCTGTCCCCGGGGCAGGCGCTCCAGGGGGCACCTAACCAATGTACTTATTCCGTCTCAACCTTCCTCTAAACCAGGAACTCTGGGCATATCAACCCACGTGACACCTCTACCAGCCCACGTGACACCTCTACCAGCCCACGTGACACCTCTACCAGCCCACGTGACACCTCTACCAGCCCACGTGACACCTCTACCAGCCCACGTGACACCTCTACCAGCCCACGTGACACTTCAACGCATTGTTAGTTCCCTCCCACAACTCACTGTTCCAAACACCTGAACACAACAGGAACCTCCTTTTCCAGACTACCATTCCGAACACACAAGTACTTTGTTCTTCCGTTCAATTTTCTTCATTTGACGAACACTTGGAACACCAGATCGCGCGTCAAGCAACGAGCCCACTTCAAGTGTCTTGCTTGCAAACGACGGTGTGAATGAGATTTTTGCGTTTGTATTGTACACTAATTACATCCAGCCTTCGTGTATATCAGCCATTAATTCATCCGGAGAATACATAAAAAGTGAGAAGAAAATGGTTGTGTGTGTGTGTATGTGTGCGCTCGCGCGCGCTGGACCCAGAGAGAAAGGCACATTAGCTCTGAATTCCCTTTATGAAAGGACTGTATTAATCATTTTTTTATTATTGGTACTGGGAACCAGCTGTGTAGTATATCATTTTCTTGTGTGCCATTTATTCCCAGCGCTAAATGAACTACAGGCTGGTGATAAGCAAATTATTATTTTTTCCAATCTGGTGTTCTTAAATAGTGGTGTTGGTCCAAGTGAGAAATTACTGATCGTGTAGGTGTTTTGTGCGTACGGGAAGGTGCGTTATGTTATGCTCGCGCGCGTCTCTGTACTCACCTAGTTGTGCTTGTGGGGTTGAGCTTCGGCTCTTTGGTGTGTGCGCAGGCGTATGGATTTAGTTGTGGAGCGAGAGGCTGTAATGAATGAATGAATGTATGTGTGTGTATTTTTAAGAATCCCAAGTGGGCGTTAGGTAATTGTTACTCTAAATGAACTATCATTATTTTAACGCTGTCAAATTATGCATTTCCAAGTCTATCTTTTTTCTTTTCATGAACTGACTCAATGTCTAAGGGTTTGTCTCAGCCCGTGTTTATACTTGTTATATGTCCCCGCATTTGTTCGTTCATGTACAACTGTTTGTAAATGTTGATGCAGGCTTTCCAGATGTTTGCCTCGTGTATTATGATGCACGAGACCGCGCACTACATCACTGAATAGTTATTAGACCATTCAGACCCGTTGACATGAAGTACCTGGCGCTTTACAATTACTTTATTCACTTTCGAGTTCTTGATGATATCCTCATAATGCATCCAAAGTTTGCCCGTACAGACTACTGATCACATTCCTAACTATCCTGTGAGAAAGGGGTTTGATAAGAACTATGGAATCCTTTATATAGTCTAGGGCAGCTGCACAAATGCAAATGTGTCTATTTTAACAAAATAATGTGCGGCTACTGTTTTTATTATCAATAAGCTATGAGTGTTGCTGACACACCCACATACTCTTTATATTAACTGGCTGAATGAACAAATTCCTATTTCATCATGTGACGCATACCTTTTAAATGCTCATGAATTCCAAGTTATATGCATCCCACCGTCCAAGTATTGTACACCCCCATAAGAACGGTGATGAAATCTTGCTTTTCTCAGTGTCGTCACACTATAAATAATTACCTTCCCTCTAGAAAGGTTTCTGGCGAGCACTGTTTACACTGATGGCTCAGTCCGACCATAAACACGACGCAGTGCAGTAGCCCCCCAAAGTTGAATAGAAATAATGATTGTAAACAGTCTACCACTATCAGGCTAAACAGCAGGCTGTGCTCTAACAAAACTTGGTGCTATACAACTAGCTACCAGTATTATTAAGAAAGAGTAAATTTTCTGTAATTATAGGTCTGTTCTTCAAGCACTTGCAAACTTTGCATACAAGATTGACCACAAGAACCTCCTAACAGCATTCGTAAATATTCTGTGCTTTCTGCACAGAATAAAGGTTTCAGAATCACATACGATTACATTTTCATTAAAAATAATTAAATAACGGACATAAAAAGCAAAATTAGCAAGTAAAAAGAAGAAATTAAGCAAGACAGGTATACCCCCAATCTTTGTGCGACCCAGTGGTTGCAAGGATCAGGTTGGGTTACCGTTACCTGTGGCAGGTGGCTACAGGTGACGGATCTCCCAATCCTGAGCACTCCAGGTGCAAACACTGTGAGCAGGAACTGGAGCATGATCTCCCACACTACATCACTGAATGTCCAGTGATTAGACCCTTTTGATCTACCGGTCTGAGGCACCTGGAGCTTTCAATTTGCTTTCTTCACTCTTGCATTCTTGAGGATATCCACATTGTCCATCCCAAATTTAACAGCGAGGGCTAAGTTGCCATGCTGATATATGATAAACGATCCTGCTTGATTGGGATTTTAATTTCCCTGTGTAACCTTTGCAATAGTTCAGGGTTGCCGCATAACTGTCCATATATCAGAGTGTCTTAATGCAAAAATGAAAATGATTACAAAATAAAATCAATAAGGACATGTCTCAAGACAGCTTCGTAAATCTTAGATGAAGCACGATCATACCGTACCATTAGGTAATAACTGTCAACACGCGTACACATAATTGTAAATTTACACAGTTTTATGAATAGAGTTTTTAGTTTAGTTTAGTTCATTTATTATGCACCCCATACCCATCTTGTGGGCGGTAGTGGAAAGGGTTACAGAGGCACATAATGGGCTCAGGGACTGAACCCCACAATTCATTTAGCTAAGCAAGTTACAATCTTGATGAGCTAATTACAAAATTCAATATAAGTCGTCACATCAACAATGGGTTCGAGATCGACCTCAAGTACAGGTTCTAAATTAAGCAACTGACATATGTGGAGAGCTAGTGTCACAATTTATATGTTTGTCCTGCACACCGCCCCCATCCAGTGGGCAGCGGTGGATAGGTTACAATCACTCAGTTACTACCTACAGTTAGCAAACTGGTGATATTTGGCTAAAATTTCTGGTAGCAGATCATTTTGAATGAAATATTTACACATCGCTGGAACATTGGTTATAGAATTGTCTCTAAATTCATACCGTACCATTAGGTAATAACTGTCAACACGCGTACACATAATTGTGCATTATGAATAGAATGACTAAATCATACACACCGCGAGCAGTTTGTTTTATCAGTTTGCTACTAATACGCTCCGCCCAGTCTTGAAAATCCTCCAATAAAGAACCACTACTCAATATGTCCAAGCTCCTCCCACTTTTGCATAATTTACAAATCGAGATCTCAAAGCATTTCAGCAAAACACACTTGTATATTTAACCAACGTTGAACATGATTCGTCCTCAACTTAATGACTAAACTAGCCATCGAACTAGTCAAATATAAAGAAAAAAGGGTCAGGAAATCAAAAGCATTTAAATGGGCATTCCCGTACAGTGTGAAAATGTGGAATTAAATGGTTTATGGGTAATAGAAGACGACTAACTAACCACTACAAACAGTTCAGGAAACTCTCAGTGACAAGATTAGAATAAAAATAAGTGGAATAAGAGACGATGCCAAGAAAGCTAATATATATATATATATATATATGTCGTACCTAGTAGCCAGACTCACTTCTCAGCCTACTATGCAAGTCCCGATTTGCCTAATAAGCCAAGTTTTCATGAATTAATATATTTTCACTAATTTTTTTTTATGAAATGATAAAGCTAACCCATTTCAATATGTATGAGGTCAATTTTTTTATTGGAGTTAAAATTAACGTAGATATATGACCGAACCTAACCAACCCTACCTAACCTAACCTAACCTATCTTATAGGTTAGGTTAGGTTAGGTAGCCGGGAAAAGTTAGGTTAGGTTAGGTTAGGTAGGTTAGGTAGTCGAAAAATAATTAATTCATGAAAACTTGGCTTATTAGGCAAATCGGGCTTTGCATAGTAGGCTGAGAAGTGAGTTCTGGCTACTAGGTACGACATATATATATATATATATGTCGTACCTAGTAGCCAGAACGCACTTCTCAGCCTACTATGCAAGGCCCATTTGCCTAATAGGCCAAGTTTTCATGAATTAATTGTTTTTCGACTACCTAACCTACCTAACCTAACCTAACCTAACTTTTTCGGGTACCTAACCTAACCTAAGCAATAAAGATAGGTTAGGTTAGGTTAGGTAGGGTTGGTTTGGTTCAGTCATATATCTACGTTAATTTTAACTCCCAATAAAAAAAATTGACCTCGTACGTAATGAAATGGGTAGCTTTATCAAGAATAAGAATAAAATTAGAGAAAATATATTAATTCAGGAAAACTTGGCTTATTAGGCAAATCGGGGCCTTGCATAGTAGAGGCCAAAAAGTGAGTTCTGGCTACTAGGTACGACATATATATATATATATAAGATAGTGATATAGATATATATATATATATATATATATATATATATATATTGGTTATTTTCAGAGAAGTTTATTGTCAGTAGTAACAAATATCCAAGTAAACACGACTTCTATGTATGGAAGTATGTATGTACTTCCATACATAGTAGCACATACATATATGTACTACTGTGTATTGAAGAAATAATGCAAAAAAATGACAAAAAATGTCCTCGAGAGAGAAAGCGGACAGCAAAGGAAAGGTCAGAATGACATTCATCAGAGCAGACCAAACTTAAATGGAAAAAATTTTTAAAGTCGCTACATCTATATCTATAAAAAAAACGTCAATTCGAGATTGGAAGCCAGATGCTTAGGGCTCGTCTCACCAAACTTTGCAGGCTGCCTGGCGGGTACTGGGGGCACCGTTATACGCATGTTGGGGTCTGCGCCCCCTTGACACCAACTTCTAACCTTGCCTAATTACAGACGCCATCTTCACTAAGATTCACCCAGCATATTTTTTTTACATGCTGATTAGGTGTTTGGAGCTGCCATAAGTTATACATGCCTGCATGGGGTACCCGGCTAGTGAAGACGGTTAGTGAGGAAGATAGTGTAGTGACGAAGTGGCTTCTGTCACTCGAACGCTACAAAAGCCTCTAAAAAACTTAAGAATAAGAAATAAAACCGCAGACCATCCGGACGCATTGGCGGCAACACACTGAAACACATGGGAGAGTTTGTGTACGGCGACGCAACACCATGTATCAGTCTTAACAATACCAGACTGGAAACTTCTGTCAGCGCCCGTTGGGACCCGAACAGCCCCCCGTTGGGACGCGAACAGCACCCCGTTGGGACCCGAACAGCCCCCCGTTGGATCCAAACAGTCATCGAGGAATCCAAACTACTTCAGAAGGACCCAAACAGACCCCCTATAAACGAATTAGTACCTGAACAACGGAAACAAACAGGCTTAGCACTGGTCTTGAAAACAGACAGACTTGAGAGGCATGACAAGAGGTGTTTAAAAGTACAGCACGAGAGAGCCAACATTATCACCGCGGCTAACGGGTTAATTTATCCCTTCCTCTCGCTGCCTCTTCCACCCACACCTCTCCCCCCCCCTCACACTTCCTAGCATCCTTAATCATACTCTTATAAACCCTTTGTGCCATTTTTATGCCATCTCTCTTCTATGGTTGTAAATTAACCTCACCACTCTTATACACATGAAGACACTCCCCTCCACCTTTCTCAATCCTCCACTCGCCAGACCGTGTGGCAGCGCTTGGGGTCGTCTTACTATAGAGCTCCGGGTGGTATTCGGTCCGTTTATTTTTTTGGCACAAACAATAGGGCACGTTCTTGAAGTGAGTGGCATATTCACACAGCCCGATACCTTGCTATGAGCTGGGCAACACAAATAAACCAAAAGCCAAAGTCCATTCCAATGGATCCGCCAAACTCAAGTTTATTGAATGAAAAACGGTTTGCATGAATCAACTGATGACGTTCGAACACTCCCGGAAAAGTTCTTCGCTGACGACTTTTGTTCGAACAACAACGCTGTAAAATGCTTTCACCCACGTACTACAAACTAAAATAATCGCCAACAGAACAAAACACCTAAATTTAACAATGTAAAAATGCACAATATACTTAAACAAAATTAATTTATATTTGAGAATTTTTTTTTTTTTTTTAATTTGAATTTTTGTTTTGAGTCGAGGACGGGTTGTTGGATGGAATGGACTTGGTCGAGGACGGGTTGGTTCACTTAGCAGTACAGGTACCTGGGAGTTAGCAGTGCTATCGCATCTGGAGATGTGCTGAGAGAGGGAATATAATGTAACAAAATTCAGGTAACACACACTGCCCCACACTTCGCGAGCGGTTTGGTCCAGGTTCGTATCATGGCCGAGGAGGATTGAGTAGGCGCCAATCGCTTAAATCTGCTGCGCCTATATTACCCAGCAGTGATTTGGTAATGGTGTTAAACGTATCGACGGTCGTATTTCTGGGAATTAGTGGGTAAGGTTTAAAAAACAAAAATATTGGCATGCCGTCAGTACATTAGACAGCCGACGGTTAGAAAGGCGGGGACCCAAGAACTAACAAAGACTCGATACTGCAGGAATAAATTGGAAACACCAACCCAACTGACCATCTCACAATCACTAACCCTCTAACAAACGCTTATCTATTACCTGCCCACATCCCCCCTTCACTCTGCCCACACTCTCCCTCTCACCCGCTATCCTGTCGGTGGTGTCTCCCAGCGAACGCGTATAAGTAACGGACTCATTATTAGCGAACATTTTCTACATGAGCATAATGAACGTGATCGAACTATAGACACCAATTGAACCTTAATGCGCTGCTTTGGTAAAAAACACAGTATTTACATTAGAACAACATTGTAGCGCATCAGAGTCTGAATGGTCGAGTGTGTGGGAAGAGTCAGCCTTGACAGTGGTGATGGGAGAAGTCATCCTCGACTACAAGGGTGATTAGGGGGGGGGGTTTATCTCGACGAACCCCAAACCACGTGTTGTGTGTGGTGCGAGTTTATCCTCGACGACAGTGTGTGTGGGGGGGGTTATCCTCGACGACAGTTGGGGGGGCGTTGGTTATCCTCGACGACAGTGTGGGGGTTGGGAGAGTTTATCCTACGACGACAGTGTGGGGCGAGGTTTATCCTCGACGACGTGTGGGGGAGAGTTATCCTCGACGACGTGGGGGGGGGAGTTATCCTCGACGACAGTGTGGGGGGAGTTTATCTCGACAGTGTGGGGGGGAGTTTATCCGCGGGACGTATTGTGGGGGGGGGGGTAGTGATCCTCGACGACACGTGGGTGGGGAGGTGATCATCGAGACGTGGTGGGGGAAGTTTATCCTCGACGGACAGTGTGGGCGGGGGGGGGAGTTGATCCTCAGACGACAGTGGGAAAGTGGGGGGGGAGTTGATCCTCGACGACAGTGGGGGGGGTTATCCTCGACGACAGGGAGGGGGGGAGTTGTCCTCGCCGAAGCTGTCGGGGGGGGGGTGGGTTATCCTCGCGCACATGTGGGGGGGGGAAACTAGACGACAGTTGGGGGGTAGAAACCTCGCGCAGTGGGGGGTTAATCCTCGACGACAGTGTGTGGGGGGGGAGATCATCCTGACGACGACAGTGGGGGGGGTTCCTCGACTACCGTGGGGGCTCTACTCGACGGACAGGGGCGGAGAGAAGGTATCCTCGACGACAGTGGGGGGGGTATCCTCGACGACAGTGGGGGGGGTATCCTCGACGACAGTGGGGGGAGGTATCCTCGAGACAGTGGGGGGAGGTATACTCGACGACAGTGGGGGGGGTATCCTCGACGACAGTGGGGGGGGTATCCTCGACGACAGTGGGGGGAGGTATCCTCGACGAAGTGGTGGGGGGGGGGAGTTATCTCGACCGCCAGTGGGGGGTTATATCGACGACAGTGGGGGCGGGGTATCCTCGAACGACCAGTGCGGTGGAGTTATCTCGACGACAGTGGTGGTGGGGGGGTATCCTCGACGACCGTGGGGGGTGGGAGTTATCTTCGGACGACAGTAGTAGAGATGCCGGTCTGTGCGTTATTTGTGGTCGACAGTCCCTAGCATCCAGGTAAGTTGATCCAGTTATAGCAGAAATAGCCTTTAGCGGCTGTAGTTCCCGTCATGACATCCATCTAGGCCCGTAGTTAGGGAATCCAGTGTGTTTGTACGCTTTAATTGATGTGATCCTGTTCGGTAATGCTTATTCTAGGATCAGTAAGCTGAGCTTTGTTAATTGGTTAGGTTTGTAATGGTAAATTGTATCTTTGCTGATAACGTCGTTGGTTGATGCCATACGTGTGTGCTTCGGTAGTGTGAACGTGGTGGTGATGCCATCACGTGTGTGTTGCCGGTGCTGTGCCGTTGGTTGTGACTTTGCCTATACGTGCGGTGCTTTGCCGGTGCTTGTGCACGTGCGTGGGTGATGCCATCACGTGGGTGCTGCCGGTGCTTGTGCACGTGTCATGGTGTGTAGTGCAGTCTCCTTCTGATACCTTTAACACTTAAGTCTTCCGCCCTCTTCTTCCCCCTCACACTCCAATACTCATTTATCTTAAATTTCAGACGTTGAAGTCTTGCAAATTATTGTCTACTTTGACATCTTGCAGTTGTTACGGTTTTCCTGAAACCTCTTTCTGTCACCCGAGTTCTCTCCTTACTTGACTTTCGTCTGAAAACCCTGGCATGTGTATATAATATCTTCTTATCCATATCTGCTCAATTCTATTCCGAAGGTTGTTAAATTAGGAAATATACAACGAGCCCCACGGCGAGCTTATGAGGTAGTATACCCTTGCTACATCTCTCACTGTGACCCTCGCTTCACTGTTCGAGGTGTACTCCTTCACAAACATTTATTGCCCTTGGTGCAATTATTGCAGCATTGTCTGGCTCCCTCCCTCCTCCCTCTTCCTCCCCCTCCTCTATGCAAGCTCATTAAACCAATGTTGACGACGGTAAATTGTATGGTAATAAAGTTCAGATTCAAAGTTATAACTTATTAAAAAATAATATTAAATCAGTATAAATTTGGATCGAGATATCATTTATAACTGTATCTCCTCTCTAGTAAGGCCAAGCTTAGGGGAATATTATAATTCATGAAAACTAGATGCAAAATTCTAGAGAAATACAATAATTATTAAAGACTAGTAGAATTCCACAGTAATGTATAGGTCCAAAATGCTTCAAATGGATCTACTAAAAACTTGCCAGACTCATCGAGGAGTGTAAATAGATGGTTTAGTATAGTATGCAGTATGTTCTCAGTCTCCGTCAGTCCCGATGATCGCACTTAACATTCCTCACACCAACTATCATGCCAGGAAACTATCATTTTTCTCATGATGAACGTTGTCGTTACAATCGGTTTTGCAGTGTTGTAATGCTACTGGGCCATTGGCGAGAGAGGGGGTGGGGGAAGAGCGCGTAGTATAGAGAGAGAAGATAGTGAAGGCAGGCAGTGATGGGTGGAGCCGAGTGGAAAGGGAGAAGACCGCAAGGAAAGGCAGATGAGAGACGAAAGCCACGAATGGGAAATTGAGGGTAAATTATAGATGGGGGGGGGGGGAAAGGAAAGGAGGGGAGGAATACTAGTGAAGGGGATATCCAGGATGGGACAGTAGATGGTATGGAGAGAGATACTAAAGAGAGACTAACACGGAATGGGGAGTGAAAACCGAGAAAGACGGTAGGGCGGGAAGGGTGTTTGGGAGAATTGTGTGGGGGGGAGGAGAGATGAGGAGTGGGGGAGAGTGGGGGGGAGAAGGAGGGATTATCGGAGGAACAGCTGCCAAGCTATTACGACTATATTAGCAACTGCGAAGGGGTCAGGTATAAGGTTTTGGGATGGACGGAGGAAAGGAACTGATGCCCAACCACTTGCGACGTGTCGGGGATTGACGCGACATGCGATGAAGCGAGACCGTCGCTGTACCGTACCAGCCCCAGAGTGGTTGAGTGATGGGGGGGGGGAGGGTGTGGTGAGGGAAGGATTGTGGGAGGGAGGAAGGTAATTGGAGGAGAGGTGTGTGAGGAAACAGGGGGAGAGCAGAGAGGTGTGAGGGGGGGAGGGGAGCGAGAGAGTATGAGGGGGGGGAGGGGGCGGAGCGAAGTGATGAGGGGGGGGGGAGGAGAGTATGAGGGGGGAGAGAGAGCGGGCGGAGGGAGAAGAAGAGCAGAAGTTGTGAGGGGAAGGGGGAAGTGGGGGAGGTAGAGAAGTGTGAGGGGGGGGGGGGAGAGAGAGGAGAGAGTGTGAGGGGGGGGAGGGAGAGAGAAGTTGAGGGGGGGGGAGGGAGGAGAGAAGTGTGAGGGGGGGGGGGAGGGAGAGAAAGTATGGGGGGGGGAGGGAGAAGGAGACCTAGAAGTGGAGGGGGGGAGGGAGAGAGAAGTGTGAGGGGGGGAAGGGGAGGATCGTGTGAGGGGGGGGGGGCACGAAGAGGGAAGTGTGAGGGGGGGAGGGCGTAGGGAGGTGGGGGGGGTGATTGTGGGGGGTGAGGGGAGAGAGAAGGATGAGGGGGGGGAGGAGAGAGAAGGTGAGGGGGGAGGCGAGGAGAAGTGTGAGGTGGTGGAGCGAGAGAAGTGGAGGGGGGGAGGGATGAGATGAAGTGTGAGGGGGGAGGAGAGGAAGTTGAGGGGGGGGAGGGATGAGAGAAGTGTGAGGGGGATGGGAGAGGAAGTCTGATGGGGGGGAGGGAGAGAGAGTGTGAGGGGGGGAGGGAGTGGTGTTGTGTGGTATTGTGTGTGGGGTGGGTGTGAAGTGTGAGGGGGAGGGAGAGAGAGTATGAGGGGGGGTCGGGGAGAGAGAAGTGTGAGGGGGGGGAGGAGAGAGCAGTGTGAGGGGGGTAAGGAGAGGGTGAGATAATGTGAACGGGCGGGGGGGGAGGCGCGAGAATGAAGTTGAGTGGGCGAGGGAGGGCGGAGAGAAGTGTGAGGGGGAGGGATGATGAGAGAAGGTGGAGGGGGGAGGGGGGGAGAGAGAAGTGTGAGGGGGGGGAGGGAGTAAAAAAAAAAAAAAAAAAAAAAGGGGGAGGGAAGGGGAGAGAAGTGTAGAGGGGGGAGGGAGCGAGAGAGAGGAAGTGTGAGGGGGGGCGGGGAGGGGAGAGAAGTATGAGGGGGGGAGACCCCAGTGTTGGGAGGAGATAGG
>WNGS01008507.1:14361046-14385186 GCA_020271785.1 Procambarus virginalis
TGTGTGTGTGTGTGGTGTGGGGGGGGGGGGGACCCAAGTTCCAGGTGTATAATTAAGACTGAGTTCATGTCTCGAGACTTCGGTTTATCACGCTATTGACAGCCTGTGTGTCTATGTCTGTATGCCTCTCTCTCAAAGACCTCATCACAGTACAAACACCAATGAAAATCGCCCGCATCGTACCCCACAATATGACATCCTCATTCCCCCACCGTCCACATTTGGCCTTGATAATGCCCGCTGTCTCAATTTGCCGTAATTAATAAAGAGTCGAGATAATTAGGCACATCCTAGCCGAGCTTACCCGGTGTGCTGCATAAACCTGTACCCTGCCACTACCCCGTGGCGCACCGGGTCACCGCCGCTGGCGCACCGGGTCAAGTATAGCGTATAAGGAGACCACGAGGTGCAGAGGGTATATACCTACCACACCATCCCCGCAGAGATAAACTTAGTTTTTCTCCCACCTGCCTTCACTGAAGCCTCTATGAAATTGCACGGAAGAACTCTAAATAATAGTACTTAATCGGTGGTTGCTATTAGAACATAGAGCGGTGGCAACTAGTTTGACAGGGGCAGTGGAAGACCTTTCCCTACCTCTCCCACCCATCTATGCCCCTCTTCCCGTCCCTCCTTTTCCCTAATCATCCTCCTGGTGTTCCCCCTACCACAGGGTTTCGCTATAATTGAATAATAGAGCCACCACTGCAAGCCGCTGCCGTCTGGGTACCTCCGCCAAGGATAACACTTTTGTTTTTATCCATCCTTACTGAATTACGCTCGTGTGCATTGCTGCCGAGATTTATAACAAAAATTGCTTCGTAGTACCTCTTGTTCATTGGAACCAGAACCAGTATCCTCGCCTATAAAGAAAAAGCAATGCTCTCAAAACAACGCTTTGCTTGTAAATGATGCTCGGCTACTCTGAACGCGGTCCTCCACACGCTTCGCTCACCTGCTGATTGTAATTTCTTAAGGTGGTATAATTTGCGAACATAATTTTGCATACATTAATGTGTTGGTTAGAGAACTGGGCGGTGCCCGATGCCCTCACACGGCAGGGTCGGAGCGCCTCTGGTGGCCAGGTTAAAATTATTGGGATAATCGCGGCTTCTGGTGTTATAAACGTTAACATCTGCTGCAGATTCGTGGTGGAAGAAAAGGCGGAGAAGTAGAGCAAGGAGATGAGACGATAGGGACGAAAGAGACGGAGAGAAGAGAGAAAGGATAGGTGGAGCGAAGAGAGGGTAGGGGGGGGGATGGAAAGAAAGGGATTAAGAGACGAGGAAGAAGAGTAAGGAAAAATAGGAGAGATAAATCTAAGGACAACATCGGCCACATGAGAGGAATGATGCTTCACACCCGAGGTCCTCCGTCCCTCCCTCTACACTCCCGAGGTCCTCCGTCCCTCCCTCTACACCCCGAGGTCCTCCGTCCCTCCCTCTACACTCCCGAGGTCCTCCGTCCCTCCCTCTACACCCCGAGGTCCTCCGTCCTTCCCTCTACACCCCCGAGGTCCTCCGTCCCTCCCTCTACACTCCCGAGGTCCTCCGTCCCTCCCTCTACACCCCCGAGGTCCTCCGTCCCTCCCTCTACACTCCCGAGGTCCTCCGTCCCTCCCTCTACACCCCCGAGGTCCTCCGTCCTTCCCTCTACACCCCCGAGGTCCTCCGTCCCTCCCTCTACACCCCCGAGGTCCTCCGTCCTTCCCTCTACACCCCCGAGGTCCTCCGTCCCTCCCTCTACACTCCCGAGGTCCTCCGTCCCTCCCTCTACACTCCCGAGGTCCTCCGTCCCTCCCTCTACACTCCCGAGGTCCTCCGTCCCTCCCTCTACACTCCCGAGGTCCTCCGTCCCTCCCTCTACACCCCCGAGGTCCTCCGTCCCTCCCTCTACACTCCCGAGGTCCTCCGTCCCTCCCTCTACACCCCCGAGGTCCTCCGTCCCTCCTTCTACACCCTCGAGGTCCTCCGTCCTTCCCTCTACACCCCCGAGGTCCTCCGTCCCTCCCTCTACACCCCCGAGGTCCTCCGTCCCTCCCTCTACACCCCCGAGGTCCTCCGTCCCTCCCTCTACACCCCCGAGGTCCTCCGTCCCTCCCTCTACACCCCCGAGGTCCTCCGTCCCTCCCTCTACACTCCCGAGGTCCTCCGTCCCTCCTTCTACACCCCCGAGGTCCTCCGTCCCTCCCTCTACACCCCCGAGGTCCTCCGTCCCTCCCTCTACACCCCCGAGGTCCTCCGTCCCTCCCTCTACACTCCCGAGGTCCTCCGTCCCTCCCTCTACACCCCCGAGGTCCTCCGTCCCTCCCTCTACACCCCGAGGTCCTCCGTCCCTCCCTCTACACCCCGAGGTCCTCCGTCCCCCCCTCTACACTCCCGAGGTCAACTTAAATACTTTTCAAATATTACACAATCTTTAGATTGAGTTACAACTTGCCACCTAAATTCATGATTTAAACATGAATAATCTGAGAACTATCATATACAGATAGTTACGTAAGATAAAACTACATGTGCATCTTTTCATTTATATGACAATATTAGGGCCTGGATTAGAGGCTTACAGTGTGTATAATCACTTACGAGAGCACGTCTTGCAGTGTATGGTGTCACTAAAACTGTCATAAAAGTGGTCGGAGTGACTGTAGTAGAACAGGGGGGGGGGGCATTAAGTATGACGGCAGAGAACACCAAGCATGACGCAACGAACTGTACAGTCTCAGGATACCAACACTTGGTTTCTTATAACACAAAGTCAGCCTACGAAAAAGACCAACTGCCCTCGCCCCTCTCTCTCCTCACTCTAATTATCCCATCTTAGAACCCTCAAGTCATCCACTGGTGAAACTAAGAGTCTTCTCATTTCAAAACACTTATTTATCCTATTTTAGAGTGGTAATGAGTGTGTATACATGCCAGGACACGCGAAAGTACACGCACACTAGTGCTTACACACAAACCACAATGTAAATACTCAGATATTTTTGCGTGATGTTTGTGAAAACTCGTGTCAACACCGCATATGAACGAGGAAGAGAGCTCTTATTTGCCAAAGTTGTATGTGCTTACCTGTTGTGTCTGAGTGGGCCTAGGCTAGAGTTATTGGGCCCCGACCTGTAGCCATCTACTGCCGGTCGTAATGTCTCCCGGCCCAACGGTTTTCTGTCATACATTTAACTGAATAAAAAGAGTTAGTCTCCGCTACCTGATCTTTTCGGCTCGGCCAGCCTGCCCAATACTCTTACATTGAAGTAGTTCCTTATGTGACCCCACAGTCCTCTCTGTTGTCTATCTCCACCTATGTCCTCTTATCTGTCAATGTTAGACTGTCCTTGTGCTCTTTGTCACTGTAACTGATCATCATGTGTATTGTTGCCAGGTCCCCTATGGTAAAGTTCCGGTCCCTCAGCTTATCCCCCCATTTCAGCTGTTTAAATTCTTGTACAATATGTATGTATATATATATATATATATATATATATATATATATATATATATATATATATATATATATATATATATATATATATATATATATATGTCGTACCTAGTAGCCAGAACGCACTTCTCAGCCTACTATGCAAGGCCCGATTTGCTTAATAGGCCAAATTTTCATGAATTAATTGTTTTTCGACTACCTAACCTAACTTTTTCGGCTACCTAACGTAACCTAACCTATAAAGATAGGTTAGGTTAGGTTAGGTAGGGTTGGTTAGGTTCGGTCATATAACTACGTTAATTTTAACTCCAATTAAAAAAAATTGACCTCGTACATAATGAAATGGGTAGCTTTATCATTTCATAAGAAAAAAATAGAGAAAATATGTTAATTCAGGAAAACTTGGCTTATTAGGCAAATCTGGCTTTGCATAGTAGGCCAAAAAGTGAGTTCTGGCTACTAGGTACGACACACATATATATATATATATATATATATATATATATATATATATATATATATATATATATATATATATATATATATAATATGTCGTACCTAGTAGCCAGAACACACTTCTCAGCCTACTATGCAAGGCCCTATTTGCCTAATAAGCCCAGTTTTCATGAATTAATTGTTTTTCGACGACCTAACCCACCTAACCTAACCTGACTTTTTCGGCTACCTAACCTAACCTATAAAGATAGGTTAGGTTAGGTAGGGTTGGTTAGGTTCGGTCATATACTACGTTAATTTTAACTCCAATAAAAAAAATTGACCTCATACATAATGAAATGGGTAGGTTTATCATTTCATAAGAAAAAAATTTGAGAAAATATATTAATTCATGAAAACTTGGCTTATTAGGCAAATCGGGCCTTGCATAGTAGGCTGAGAAGTGCGTTCTGGCTACTAGGTACGACATATATATATATATAATATATATATATATATATATATATATATATATATATATATAATTATATGTATATAATATATACATTAAGGAACATATAATCTCTTACCAATGCACAACTATGTTCTACCCACTTCAAGACTCCGCACCAATATAGAAGCATCAAGAAATATGGCCAATAAGCCCTTTGCTGTTACTTCCATTCTATACCCATTGCACCGTGTTCTGTCTTGTGTTGAAAGTTTTGTTCACCTCATCCAAAACTGTTGTAACATATCACCTCACCCAAATGCGAGTATATAAGACGAAAGCTGTTTAAATGATAGCGTAGTAAAACTCTGTTTAGTGTTTGCAGGTTATAGTTGTGTGTGTGTAAACTAAAGTCTTTGAAAATGCAATAAGTTATTACGAAACGCGTTCAAGTGTCCCGTCGGACTAGAAATAAAATGAATTTTGGAGAATTGATTTTTCAATTGCCATCGACAGTAAAAAGAAACATAAGAAATATTGAGAAAATTCGTGTTAGAATTATTTGTCTTACTTTTTCGGTCATATTTATAACATAGGTTTACAAGAAGACTGCTACCAAAATATACTAGTATATAATATATATATGTATATAATATTTACTAGTATATGATATATACATGTATATAATATATACTAGTATATAATATATACATGTATATAATATATACTAGTATATAATATATACATGTATATAATATATACTAGTATATAATATATACATGTATATAATATATACTAGTATATAATATATACATGTATATAATATATACTAGTATATAATACATACATGTATATAATATATACATGTATATAATACATAGATGTATATAATATATACATGTCTATAATTGAAAACTCACACCCCAGAAGTGACTCGAACCCATACTGCCAGGAGCAACGCAACTGGTATGTACAGGGACGCCTTAATCCTCAGTTGCATATAGTCCTGGGGACCATTCAGGCTTGTTCGCATTTGTGTTCCTCACGTGTTGCCCCAAAAAATGAGGTGATTTGATAAAATGCTATGCCCAAGATTACCATCCGAGTGCCGGCGGGAAGTGGTTCAAATAGCTTCGGCTATCACTTCCTTATACCGGTCGTGATGGTCAAGCGGATTAAGGCGTCCCTGTACATACCAGTTGCGTTGCTCCTAGCAGTATGGGTTCGAGTCACTTCTGGGTGTGAGTTTTCAGTTATTTATATATATATATATATATATATATATATATATATATATATATATATTATATATATATACATATAATATATATATATATATATAATATATATATATCACTAAGAACTCTTTGACCCGGCCAGGATTCGAACCCATGCCGTCCAGGATCACCCCTAAACGTACACAGTACCGTGACCACCGCACCAATGATCGTCTATAAGGATTGGTCAGTCTTGGCGCTTATTAACTAAGCTCCCTGACTGACCAACCCCCGACGACACTCATGGATCCATTTGGGTACAGTTCATTGGTGCGGTGGTCACGGTACTGTGTACGTTTAGGGGTGATCCTGGACGGCATGGGTTCGAATCCTGGCCGGGTCAAAGAGTTCTTAGTGATATATGGCTTGCGCGTTCATGCAGCTTTCTCACACATGCTAGACTCAGTGCGGCCCGTGCATGCGCCAGAATTTGATGAAAAACTGTACCCAAATGGATCCATGAGTGTCGTCGGGGGTTGGTCAGTCAGGGAGCTTAGTTAATAAGCGCCAAGACTGACCAATCCTTATAGACGATCATTGGTGCGGTGGTCACGGTACTGTGTACGTTTAGGGGTGATCCTGGACGGCATGGGTTCGAATCCTGGCCGGGTCAAAGAGTTCTTAGTGATATATGGCTTGCGCGTTCATGCAGCTTTCTCACATATATATATATATATATATATATATATATATATATATATATATATATATATATATATATATATATATTTGTATATTTTGGTAGCAACCTTTTTAGTAAACATATGTTGTTGAACATAACGGAAAGGGCAAAATTAATTTCTTTTTCTTTACTGTCGATGGAAGTTGAAAAATTAACTTGCCAAAGTTGGTCTTACGCCTAGGGATGCGTTTTGCAAGGTCACTCCTTACATTCTCAAAAGACTAATTTACCATGCTTTTAGAAAAGACTTGTATTCTCTTAGGATGAGGTGGTATAGAACAAGTGGATGAATGGCATAACATAAGGGATAAAATAGGGTATTACATGCATCAACATAAGCAGCTTATGTTGTTGCGGATCCTGTCTGTGTTGCTCGGGGTCTTGAAGTGGGTAGAATGTAATTATGTTTTAACTGGTTGTTGATTGCTGGCCTTGATTTGTGTATGTGTAGCGCCTCGCTGATGTCCAAGTCTTCTGTTGGAGACTCTAGTCTTCACAGAAGATAACATAAGGGATATTGAGAGGGGAGGTTTGGAAAACTTCCCTCTCAATAGCAATAATTTTGGATAGTCCAAATTTTTTTTGGACAACCTGGCGTTAGTGTTGAGTTGGAGACCAGGTCACTAGAGGGACTCGTGTGCGTCGTAATGTGAATTAATACGGTATTTGAGTCAACGATGCTTATGTCGAAGCTCTCCTCGCTTCGGTCGCGTCTCGTCAAGTTTTAACGTAACTCTCTCAATTGCATAATGTTGGTAATTTGTGCATTAAGGCTTATTGAGTCTGTGTAGGAGCCTTTTCTGGTCATCTAGCCTTTTGGTTCTGATTAAAGCCTTTCTTTAGGCATAAACAGCCGTTCCAAAATGGATCGTCAGGTCCTAACCCAATGGAGAGAGCCTTAAAAGGTGAGCGAAGAATTTCTTCAGCTGAACAAACGTTGCGGTGAAAATTACCTTCCCCATCAGAGATTAAAGTCAATGTTGACCCTCCATAAAGCTTGGGTCACATTTCATAATCTTTCATGTTTTAATGGGCTTTTTTTGGTTGCGTGTGTACTCTTTCATTCCTTTGGAGAAGATGGTTACAGAACACTGTGCTTTACACTTATCTGCTTTACACTGTAGGATAGAGCGCCTATCGCCTGTCCTCCAAAAATAGCTGGACTCCAAGTCATGGCAGATATAGGTAAGAATGAGGTTGATATCTGTGGTAATTGAAGGATTTGGGGCAGTTCAATACTTAGCGCAAAAGTCACGTAGGATGATACTCCCATTGTCNGGGCATAGTGTGGCATCACAAACGCTACAACACGCTGGCAAACAACTTCATAACATCGAATAGTGCTGTACTAAGCTCAAATATGCACTAGTATAGATCAGTGTAAAAAATATATCAAATCGATTGATATGTATTATTTTAAGGAACATGAAACCGTTTGCATTTTGTTTTTAAATGCCATTTTGGCACTAAAATGTGAGCTGAAATTGCATATCTTCATTGAATAGAAATGTCTCGAGACTAAATAAATGTGTTCAATTGCAATCAAATGTGCATGGAACTCTGAGTTTATATCATTCTTAGGAGGAACTTTCTACCTTGCTCTCATGAACTATAAAATGGCAACACTGGGAGATGACCACCTGATATGGCAACACTGGAGATTGCCACTTGATATGGCAACTCTTGGAGATAATCCACTATGAGATAAATACCTGCGATGGCAACACTGTTCTGTACCGTTGAATACTACTACACATTAACTGCCTAGGATGGTAATACTGATGTACGGCCAGCAGACCCGGCAACCAGGATGGTAACCCCGATGTGGCCAGCAGACCCGGCAACCCCGCCCGCGTGGCCAGCAGACCCCGGCAACCCCGCCCGCGTGGCCAGCAGACCCGGCAACCCCGCCCGCGTGGCCAGCAGACCCGGCAACCCCGCCCGCGTGGCCAGCAGACCCGGCAACCCCGCCCGCGTGGCCAGCAGACCCGGCAACCCCGCCCGCGTGGCCAGCAGACCTGGCAACCCCGCCCGCGTGGCCAGCAGACCCGGTAACATTAGACTGGCAACGCCGCCTACTAGCCTGCAGTAGACATGGTGGCAGCGTTCTTTATTTACTTAAGAGTAAAGTATAAACATATTCAACCTGGTTATTTTGTGTTGTTAGGACTTACACCTGTCAAGCGAGCTAACTACCACGGCACTAACAAAACATTAAAGAATTATAACTCCTCTAGTGACGAAAATCGTTAAGTTCCGCTACAACATGGAGAAAAGGTCGACAGCAAATTGTAGTTACTGATAGTTTGTCGAATATAAGAAGCTAATCCTAACTAGCCTACTGCAGGTGGGTGCCCAGGCCAGCCTCCGGAAGGCGTAGCCGGGCCCCCCTGAACACGGGAACCAGCGTCCCAGGGCACCAACACCGCACCGCCCGTGAACAGCCCAGCCGCACCTGCGCAGGGTACTGGGCGCACCTGCGCTCATGGGTAGCACCGGGCCTCACCTGACACACTACCCATGGCTGCTTTATCACTTCCCCTAGATTTAGATCACAAGGGGGACTATTACGTTTCAACTTTAAATTAAAATCAATCTGGGAAATCACAGGTAATTCAAGGTTAATAATTGAATTGTTTAGTAAAATACAAGGTTGGAAATACTGATTATACTGAATGATTTCTAAGGCGTTTCACAATTCTCTCAACACCATAATCCATTATAATCTCTGGGAAGTCATAGCCCAGGATTACCGTAAATCATGATAAACTTGCAAGGTTTCACAAATGCCTGTGTGACCAAGAGGTGTGTGTCAGGCTGCTAGTCCAGCGTCCCCAGGCAGTCTATAGTACTTTGAAAACATGTGTTAAGTGGCGTGACCTCGAGGCTCTTTAAACAGCACACCAATACACCTGGGGAGGTAAATATTACAACACTTTCACATAGTACCTATCTACAGTACATACTGTTGGTACAGTACATAGCCCTTATCTACAGCCAATTCCTTCCCTGGACTGGTATGTTGATTAAGACCCTAAAGCCACGTATCTACTGTTATGGACTAAGACAATTGGAGGAGACAAGATCCTCATGACGGTTAGTATTACAACTCTGTAGTGCTTTGTGATAACGGAATTATTATATATGGAGAACTTGGTCACAGAATGTGTGTAGTCTGGTGGTGTGAGTGGCCTTGGCCCTCGAGGAGTCGACCAGCCACCTCACACCTCCAGCTACACTTTGTATTGCTCTTGACCTTTCCCTCTAGCAAGTGACGGATCAGCGATTTGAGCCTTCTAGCATTTACTCTCATTTCTATCTATAGTAATAACAAAAAAAATTACCCTTATCAAACCCCATTTAAAGACTAACAATTGCCGATCACATCACAACCATTGATAGGAACTATGGAACCGGTCTAAGGATTCTTAACAATTGAGAGGTAGTTCGGTAGTTTGCATGCGGTTACCGCTGGCGGGTGATCGGTGTCAGTGCCCATTTAACCCGGTCTTTCACGAACCATCACAACAATAGCACACTCATAGTACCCAGGTGATAGGCCAGACGCCCTGCTACCGCTGCCCGTCCTCGGCTCCAGGATGCTCTTCCCCGTCATCAATAAATTTGCCTTGTTTATAATTAAAAAAATAGCATCCAACTTCCAATCTTGAACAATTTCAAAAGTAACATTTCAAAGGTAACATTTGAAAGATTTTATAAAATTATTACTCGCATACCAGTATCAAGTTTCGACTCTATTTTGTATACTGTTAAATTCCAATTTGTTTTAGAAGTTATTTTACTTACAATAATTTAGGTTTGGGAGAGCCAATGCCAATTTTAGACAAGCCTTTGCTACAAGGTTTCTCCCAGACATGAAGACTTCTTCTGGGCCAGTGTTTGATCCCACATTCCCTGATTCATAACACAAGCTGATTGATCCAAGGATTTTAGTAGCACTGTATTTAAGAAATTGTTCAAGAATATCAGACTTGGAAACCACAAGATGAATCAAATGTCATTATTATTTTACGGGTTTAGTTTAAGCAAATTTCCTTAATAAAATAATAAGTTGCATCTGCCCCTGGTGACCAGTTCGGCACACAACAAGGCTTTTTAGAAAATGATTAACAGTTACAAAAATGTTTCATTGCATCGAGGACCTCTGAAGGCCAGCTAGCAGTACCAAGGTGCCCACCAGAAATGCCAAGATCCTGGCATTAGTACACTAATTAATGTTGCTCCTACTGATCTCTGCCCACTGCTCATCTCTACCTTCAGCCGTTCTGTACATGCGTTGAGGTCGTCAGCGGAGTCTAAGCCTTCCGCATCACTTGAAAAAGGTTATTTTTTTTCGTTTAGTGAACAGATAAAGCCTGTATCAGATAAAACTAAATACAAAGTTACTATTCTCTGATACCAGCACTAGGTATCACTGATATTTGTGTGAACTGGTGTAATTTTAGTTATATAACCCTCCCAATACAAGATGACGGCTTGCATGTACGTGGGGGACGTGAATAATATAATTTTTTCTAATAGTTCCAAGATGCACTTGTGTATATGTATCCCATGGAGGAGAATCTAGTGTGCAGATGGTAAGGGGGTTATACTTGAAGAATCTTGCGAGGTTTCCTTATCCTAAGGTCTCAGGATTATCACCTTGACAACATAAGTCCTCCGCCGCTCATTGCGTTCCCTTGAGGTGAGAGACCGGAGCCGTTCCCAGGGTCGCCGAAGACAACGTGAAGAAGTGGCCGTCAACCCGGGCAGCACGGGGTCGCACTATCGCTACAGGAACATAGTACTGGCCACGATAAACCTACGATAGGAACCATTTACCCACAGGATCAGTGATTGTATGAATGAGTGCTTCCGCCGGCGCCTACCAACTGCTGACACGCCCACACCTCACACGTGCAGTACGGCTACAGAAAAGGCCCTGCGGGTTACCGAGCTACAGCATGGGGCGTGTGGGCATGGTAGTTAGGGCTGCGCGGGCGGGGCAGTGTGCGGCGCCTGGTGACCGCTAGCTACAACACGACAACGTCTACACGGACACAGGAGCGGCGAGGCCACAGCGACACGCGACACAGTTTGTGGGGCGCCGCCGCGGGGGCGTTTACTGCGAGGCGTTAAGTGGGCAGGGCACGAAGCCCGGCCTGCGAGGAGGGGCGAGGCGGCCCAGGCCAGGGTAGGCCTGGTCCAGAAGGCCCGGGGGCCGCACTAATCACTGAAGGTAGCAGCCAGATGGCCCAGTGGGCCATAAATGCTCCACTCTACTGGCTGGGGGCCGGCTGTGGCCCAGGGGTTGAGGAGGCAGTGTCCTTGTTGATGTTGGCGTTGGTGTCAGTGCCAGGGTGCGCCGCCTGTGCTAGGGCAGTGATCTGTCGCACTACCGCCGCTACCTCCGCGTCCTCTACCACGGCACTGCCTGCAGAGCTCACCACGGCGCTGCGATGTTGTTCGCTGTCCAGGTGGCGGCGGTAGTCGGCCAGGGTGGCGGCGTGGTGACGGCACGCAGTACAGGCGTACAGCAGCTGCGTCAGCCTGAGAACTCCGCGGGTGTGATCATGGGCGCGTTGGTGGGCGGCCAGGAGGGCGGGCGAGGGGAATACGAGGCGGCAAGATTTGCACACCCACCCTACCTCCCCCTCAGCGTGCTCGGCCGCCTCGCCCGCGTCGCTCGCCTGTCCGCCGTCCAGCGTGAAGCTCGCCCCGGATGACCCTGAGGACCCCAGGTGTGCGTTGAGTTCGGCGTGGGCGGAGGGTGGTAGCTGCAGCATGGAGAGTGGGGTGCCACCCCCGTAGGCTCCTCCTGAGACCTGGTCGAACCCGCAGCCGCCCATTCCGCCGCTGGTGCCGCCATTGCCTACGGAGAGAACAAAAGTGTTAGTACACGCTCACTGCACCTGCATCATTACAGGCTAGAAATACTCAAGAAAACTATAAATCTACATCACAGGTCATAAAAATCATCTGCTGTCACTACATGTAAACACTGACCAGATGAATAAATCCTATCATACATTTGACTTTTAATGCAGAAAAGTGCAAGTATGAAGAATAAGTCGGTTTAATCGAACTAGTTATTAACCAAAAATTAAATAACCTTGAGTTAAACAAAAGCTAAGCCTCCTTGTGAGACAGTTTAATGATTTTATGTACTTTATTTTAATCGCCAAATGGCCCAGACACATTTCAGTGTATTAGGGCAAAAATACTTTTGACTTGTGACCGTCTTCAAAGAACGGCCATTTCCTTACATTTCGTCGTGTCTTGGAGGTCGAAACCAATGCTAAAAAAATATAATGACCCTTAATGTCCACTCTCTCAAATTATATTCTTTGACATAAAATATGAGGAGTCTAATGGGTTGCCGTGACGAGCGCTCTCGTTGTTTTGCTTCCTCTTGGGTTTTGTTTATTAGAGGGATCCCGTCAGAGTCCGGAGGGTAACAGAGGATAAGAGCCCTATACATTAGAGCGTTTCAGTTAACTGTTATCGTGCGTAGATAATATTTTCTTGAACCTGGTTAATGTTTGTGAACCTCATTATTAGGCTCCACTCTTGTTATTTTTGGCCCTAATATATCGTTATAAATATACAGTATTATGATTCACATTATTATGAAACTACTTACAGGTTGTGACTCCAACATCATTGTTACCTGATTTTCAGCCATCTCCCTTCAACCTCCTTTCCACTAGAACAACTAAAACTGACGTTATTGAAATACGTTTGTAAATCTTCATTCATAGTATGCTTCAAATTACAGTGTAAGAAAACATTTTAGTAGAACTTGGTCAACACAAAGTTGATGACATTGATTCAACGTGGAATTGGCGTTGCTCTTGGATATTGTGCCACTGTGAACCTGCTTCTTACTACAAGTCGACTATAAATCAATGATGAATTGATCAATTAAAACCTCTCCATTCACATAGACTTCGAGGTAAGAGTGAATGAACAAAAAGGGAAATAACTATATTCGAAGAAAAGAAATGTATATTTCTGAAAAAATGTTGAGGTATTGCTAGCGGGAGGGAGTGGATGGTTGTTGCTTGTCGGGTTGTGCTTATCGGGCCAAACTTCAGCTCCTCACTCCTACGTTTCCAGCTATCGGATAGTTACTTCAATTATTTCATATATATTTTATCGTCATTGCTTCTGAGACTGTGTATATGATTTGCGCACCACCTTTCCCCGGTCATGTCTGTTTATAACTCTTACCAAATTGAGATCCTCCCGTCATCTGTATGGTTTGTAAACACGTATCTTCCTATGGCTTCCTCGTTCCTTGGACCTTCGTTTTTTATTTCTCATTTTAAACGGTCTTTGTTATTTTTGCCTTTTTCGATTATAAATTTTGCATGTTGTTATTGTGTGCGTGCCTGCCTGTGTTTATTATTGTCCCTGCAGAATCAAGCATTAACCCTTTGACGGACGGACGGACGGACACACACACACACCACAGTTTAAAATGTAGATTCACAGTTTCAAATGTAGATATGATGGAGCCCAGTAGGCTCAGGAACCTGTACATCAGTTGATTGACTGTTGAGAGGCGGGACCAAAGAGCCAGAGCTCAACCCCCGCAAGCACAAATAGGTGAGTACACTCCCCCCCACCCCACACACACACACAAAGGTTGATGCATAAGCTGGAGAAACAGGCAGGAGTAACTGGTAGGGCGCTCCAGTGGATAAGGGAGTACCTAAGCCATAGGAAGCAGAGAGTTACAGTGAGGGGTGAGACCTCAGAATGGCGTGAAGTCACCAGTGGAGTCCCACAGGACTCTGTGCTTGGACCTATCCTGTTTCTGATATACGTAAATGATCTCCCAGAGGGTATAGACTCATTCCTCTCAATGTTTGCTGACGACGCCAAAATTATGAGAAGGATTAAGACAGAGGAGGACAGCTTGAGGCTTCAAGAAGACCAGGACAAGCTGCAGGAATGGTCGAACAAATGGCTGTTAGAGTTTAACCCAAGGAAATGTAATGTAATGAAGATAAGGGTAGGAAGCAGGAGACCAGATACAAGGTATCACTTGGGAGATGAAATACTTCAAGAGTCAGAGAGAGAGAAAGACCTGGGGGTTGATCTCACGCCAGACTTGTCCCCTGAAGTTCATATCAAGAGGATAACATCAGCAGCATATGCCAGGTTGGCTAACATAAGAACGGCCTTTAGAAACTTGTGTAAGGAATCTTTCAGAACATTATATACCACACATGTCAGACCAATCCTGGAGTATGCGGCTCCAGCATGGAGTCCCTATCTAGTCAAGCATAAGACTAAACTGGAAAAGGTTCAAAGGTTTGCCACCAGACTAGTACCCGAGCTGAGAGGTATGAGCTACGAGGAGAGACTGCGGGAATTGAACCTCACTTCGTTGGAAGACAGAAGAGTTAGGGGGGACATGATCACCACATTCAAGATTCTCAAGGGAATCGACAGGGTTGATAAAACAGGCTATTTAACACAAGGGGCACACGCACTAGGGGACACAGGTGGAAACTGAGTGCCCAAATGAGCCACAGAGATATTAGAAAGAACTTTTTTTAGTGTCAGAGTGGTTGACAAATGGAATGCATTAGGAAGCGATGTGGTGGAGGCTGACTCCATACACAGTTTCAAGTGTAGATATGATAGAGCCCAATAGGCTCAGGAACCTGTACACCTGTTGATTGAGGGTTGAGAGGCGGGACCAAAGAGCCAGAGCTCAACCCCCGCAAGCACAACTAGGTGAGTACATAAGGGAGTGGTAGCCTGGTGGATAGCGCGCAGGACTCGTAATTCTGTGGCGCGGGTTCGATTCCCGCACCAGGCAGAAACAAATGGGCAAAGTTTCTTTCACCTTGAATGCCCCTGTCACCTAGCAGTAAATAGGTACCTGGGAGTTAGTCAGCTGTCACGGGCTGCTTCCTGGGGGGTGTGTGTGTGGTGTGGAGAAAAAAAAAGTAGTTAGTAAATAGTTGATGGCAGTTGAGAGGCGGGCCGAAAGAGCAGAGCTCAACCCCCGCAAAACACAACTAAGTGAATACCACCACACAGTAAGAGGGAACTAATGCGAGGGGGTCTGGTAGCTGAGTGGACAGCGGTGGTACTCGTAATCTGTGGCCTGAGTTCGATTCCCGTCGCCGGCAGAGACAAATGGGCAGTTTCTTTCACCCTGATGCCCTTGTTAAATAGCAGTAAATAGGTACCTGGTAGTTAGACAGCTGTNAAGTTTTCATTAAAAGTTCTCTTTCCGAGAACTTTCAAAAGAAAGTTCTCGAAAGAAAAAATGTAGAAAAATATATAACTAGGAAATCTCGGTTATTAGGCTACTTGCATAGTGGGCCAAATAGTGCGTTATGGCTATAGGTACAATATATACATATATATATATATATAAAAATATATAGTTTCGTACCTAAATAACATAAAATTCAGCTTCCCTAACAAGCCGAATTTTCGTGGAATATTTAAATTTTCCGAAATGTTTTCTTTGGAAACTAAAAAGTTTTCATTGTATTATATATGATTGCAATTTTATGTCGAGTCAGAACTAACAAAGAAATTTTATCAGAACTATCCTATTCAAACCTAACATAACCTAATATAACTACGGCCGTAATTCACGTTCCTAATATAATAGATTATTATTGTTAGAAAAGAACCAATCTGGAAAATAATATTTGAAAATAACGAAAATCATTCTGCCTGTTCGGCACATCGGACTTTGCATATTAGGCCAAGAAGTGAAGTCCTTGCTATTAGGCATATATATATAAATATATATATATATATATATATATATATTATATAATATATATATATTTATATATATTTATATGAAATATGAAATAATTCACCGGTTTAAAATTTTATTATACTTAATGACACTTTCAAAATTCAGATTTTACCTTTAAAGTTTTATCTTTGAATTGGATACCCAAGCCTCAACATTGCAATTACTGGCGCCCATAATCAGTAAACCGATGCCAAGGAGAACCCGCCGATATGACCCTTATTCTACTAGCGTCTTTGGGCCAAATTCAGAAACGAGACTTTGATATGGAGGAACTGTATTGGACCACTCTTCTAATTGGTTCCCTTCTTCCCGACGTGGATCGTGATTGGCTGCCGGTTTAAATGCCAAAATATTTTCCAAAGTTTTAATTGGTTTCTTACTGTCAAATAAGTACAAAAGTTTAGATTATGCCGCACATACATATCACATATAAACAATCTTGGCTATGTTATGGGCATTAAGTAAACAGATCAGAATCAGGCTCTAAGATTTCTCGAAATAAAATGTTGAGATCGAAAGAGCAATTCTCGTTACTATCAGCTGTACCTTCCTACCAATTACGGCCACATGCCAGTGACAACCACCCACCATCTGGCCAAATTTAAAGAGGCCGTTGGGTCGGCGTTTAATCTACAAAAAACAAACCAAACATTGTTGTAAATCCAATTCAGATTTACCCCATTCATTACATAGTTTTCACTCGTGACAATAGCATTCTAGTTTGTTTCTGAATATGGGCCATCGAATACCATTCATCATTCTGGCCTTTGGAACTACGAGGAGAGAGCCGGCGCCATTCCCCACTGCCCCTGAAAGACAGTTGTTGCTCTACACTCCTCGGGGATGGGAACGAGGGGAAATCACGCGGGATCTCTCTCCAGTATTTTACTTAGCTTACAATAAACTACTTGACCCTCCCTACAGCTTACTTGCTCCGTCCTATCTCACAGCACTCCAGGCTAATGGAGCCGCAACATGAAGCGACTGCTCGACTCTGATTGGCCCTCGTCTCACGATACTCTGAGCATCCATGGAACCATTGACTTCAGCTGTTGAGAACTATTCGTTTTCCGTTTTCTGTGCTAATTTCCAGCGAGTTTTGTTAACCGTGAGCCAGTGATGGGAAAATAATTATTTATATTTATATTTTAAGAAATGAATAATTCATGTTATCTTTATTAGTCCATAACAAATATATTTAGTATTTTCATGTTACACAGCATTTAGCTTTACAAGAGTTACTAGATGAAATAATTTGTCACTGCCATAGTCCACCTTTGCGAGTACTTGTCGATGGAGCGCTGCTTATGGGTTTAATTATAAAAGGTGAATTATATGATCTGATGAAAGTTATAAATATTTATATTATTAGTAAAAGAAATATCTTTGACCGAATATTTTTATAAAGACTACAGTTGCAGTTTTAGAATGTTAAATATACTATAAAACAAGCTTAAATACAATACAGTATACCCTCTGTTATTAGGCTCATGGGTCTTCATCTTGTGGTATTCAATATTTCGCCAATAAGTCGAATATTTGTATTTTTTTGTATTATTGTGTTGAGTTCATAATATAAATTGCAATCAATAATTTAATGTGATTAGGTATTTAAATTAGGTAGAGGGGAGGAATGTCTACTGATACTATGAAATATGACTACTGCATCCGTCGAGTGGACAATGCATTACAATGCATTACATTGATTCAGTTATAGTCGTGTTCACTTTAATCTGTTCTCAAAGCTATAACATAATTCAGTGTTTACTAAACAGCCGGCTTCGTGTTTTTTTGTTTTTCTTCCTTAAGAACGTTTTTGTATTTTGTTTACCTTTCCCGAATATTTTGTCTTGACCGCCTTCAATTTTCAGGTTTGGTGTTTGCTGTATTATTCCCATCACGCTTGACGGACGGAAATTTTACCATAGTCTGCATTTTGAATTATAAGGCTCCAGTTTTCCATGACAATGCAGCCTGCTTACAAGCAGCATGATGCCGTTGTCTGCTTTGTGCGTTACGTCCATCATGTCGCGCTACTGGCTTCCTGTGCTTTAATCCTGCTGGCGCGCTCTACAGTGTCCACCGCCTGATCTCTGACCATGGTGTCTTGACCAGATGGACCAGTCGGGGACTACTTAGTTCCCTTGTCAGGTTGGCCACTAGTGGACTACATGTTCCCATGTCAGGTTGATCAGTCGTGGACCACTTGTTCCTCTGGTCAAGTAGATCAATCATAAACCAACCAGTCTTCTGTCCAACGTGATCACAAACGGACACGATATTCCACTTGTCATACGTTGATCATAGTCCAGACATCACCTGTCCAAGTTCATTATATTAAGGAGCATTTTGTATAACAGAAGGATTCATTCGTATATACTGAACGGTGTGCAGTAAACATTGAGCTATAATGAAAACTACCCGAGGTTGTCGTGAGTTTATTGATTCAATTATAGATTCACTTGCTAAATGATCTTAATGAATGTAAACCAATACAAATAATGTCAAAATACTTGAGAGTATCTACTGCAACCAGCTGATTTTCACCTGCAATAGTTTTATATTAGGTTTAAAACACATTAGAAAAAGATATTCAAAGGAAAGACACTGACAAAACCCGACTTCTTAATCCTTATGAAAATGTTTCTACATGGCGTAAAAATCCAGTTCACCTGTATCACAAAGGTTTACTCAGCGTGGGGATTCTGGAGCAACGCGCTCTACCACATGTACCTGGCAAATGCAGTTTCCGGGAAGAGGGGGTTTATTTATACTTAATCTTGTATGTCAGATATTTCAAGTATTGCTCTAGAATCCCTTACAAAGGTGAGGTAAATTGCTCATTGACCAATCCAAACTCACTGTAATAAAACATCTTGTACACTTACCATATCTTTCACATAATTCCTACAAAAAATAATCTAATAGACCTTACCCTTTGTCCTTAGAACGCCAAAATATTATCACAATATCTCTAAGGAACAACGGTAAGAATCTATGCTTCTTAGAATCATAAGCATCAAAGCGAGATTCCATCATTATCGGGAGGTCAAAGGTCAATAAGGGTCATCACTATGTACAGCTATTAATGAATGACTTACTGAACAAAGACCCCCCATCCCTGGCGTGATGGTATTCACTCTCGTCATCAAAGTACCAGTACAATCAAATCCTTTCTAGTTCTCCTAGTCCAGCTCATCTAGACAGAATAATCTAGAAATGCCAGGCTTCACATCATGCAACGCGCCTTCGAGGAACATAAAATAGGTATGGTAAGAATTTCTGTATATAAACGTGGTTTACAAATATTTATTTAGCCGTAAATTAGGAACATTTTAGTAAGTTACAGGAGCCTCGCACGTCGCTCAGTTAGGAGACTCGAACAACTACGGCTCGAACGGGACCAGTTTTTCAGTCAAAAGTCAGATCAGTAACATGCTTGATGTAAAAAAAGGTGCCGACAAGAAGTTGTGCGACATCTATGACAGTGGACACCAACAACTGCTATCGAACCATATTTATACGAGTCAGTTTCCTAGACAGATGGAGACAGCCCAGCAGGTTCCTGCTGCATCCTCCAAGTGTAAGGTGGTCAATCTCCCAGCTTAGCTAAACAGAATCGTGAAAAGGAAAAATTTCCAATACGTGATTTCCCGGTACGAGGAAAACAGTTCCCAATAATCAAACTGCATTTGGTGGTGTAAGCGTACGACACGACATGTCGTCCTGAGGCACTATCAATAAATAGTCAAATGCTTTTAGCAAGACTAAAGTCACACCTATTAGTGCTCTAAAGAACACTAGTAATACACTATCATCAATAAATTGAACGGATTTTCCTGAAGATAGAACACGAGAGCTATGCTGTGATGTAAGCTCACACCACTGAAAAGCTTGAGAACGTGGAGGATGTGTACTTGTGTTCCTGTCAAGAGTCGGGTGCTGCGCATGTGCTGTGGTGGCGCATAATGGTTGTAGTTTAGTGTTCTCCTCGTCAAAACAAAAAGAACAGGAACCAGAGCCGCTGTCCGAGACGAGATAAATTCACGGTCGACGTCACTAATGTGCTCTCGCTATAGTCGAGTCAGCAAGCAAGAGAGATAAGCTCACACACAGAGATCACACTGACGTGATGCATCAAATGAACAAATCCACAAGGGCCGTGACGAGGATTCGAACCTGCGTCCGGGAGCATCCCAGACACTGCCTTAATCGACTGAGCTACGACAGGGTTAAAAGGGTTGAAACCGAAGTTCTACTGAACTTACTGGATCGCGTAGCCTCTCCGAGGCACAAACCAGGCTTTTACACAACCCCCCCCCCCCTGCACCCGAGCTATGGCAATAGGCCGTTCTCCCTCTTCGCCTTTACATCATTACACACAGAGGTCACACTAACGTGATGCATCAAATGAACAAATCCACAAGGGCCGTGACGAGGATTCGAACCTGCGTCCGGGAGCATCCCAGAGGCTACGGAATCCAGTAGTAGAACTTCGGTTTCAACCCTTTTAACCCTGTTGTAGCTCAGTCGATTAAGGCAGTGTCTGGGATGCTCCCGGACCCAGGTTCGAATCCTCGTCACGGCCCTTGTGGATTTGTTCATTTGATGCAACACGTTAGTGTGATCTCTGTGTGTGTGATGATGTAAGGGCGAAGAGGGAGAACGGCCTATTGACACAGCTCGGAGAGTTGCGTGGTGACCGCCGGCCTGGTCGGACGTTCCTGAGATTTCTCCGCTCCTGGCTAGTGTTTACGTTGGGTGATTGCTTGTTTGCCCTGCTGGTGGTGGTTTGCCACTGACAGGGTGACGTTTGACTTGGAGGAGTCATGGGGTCTTTACCGGCCTCCATTGAAGAGGACCGCGTCGGCTGGTCTGGCTTTTACGGTGCCAGTGGACCACTTGCTGGTTGGTGTTGCCCTGGTGGATGTTCTCCATGTGCAGTTGTCGGAATTGGTGGGCATCGAGCTGCTGCAGGGGAACCGCGTCGTGGTCAAGTTTCGCCATCAGGCTGCATTTCAGGCGTTTCTGGGGCGGTGTGAGGGGCATGTTTACTCTCTCCCTGATGCCGCCGGTTCTGTTAAGGTAGTGAACTTCCGCGTCGCCTTGACGTATGTGTCGGTGCGTGGTGCTCCCTTCGAGTTTAACGACGATCTCCTAACTGCTGTGTTTGGACGGTTTGGTACCGTGCTAAGCATTCGTTGGGACAAGGTACTTGCAGGGCACTGTACTGGGATGCTTGACGGTTCCTGCACCCTAACCATGTCTCTCAAGAGTAGTATTCCCGTCCTCTGTGTCCGTGTTGGGTTACACGCTCTGTTGCCAGCATCGGGGGCAACCGCGCACCTGTTACAGGTGTGGTACTGTGGGTCATCTCGCTGCAGCGTGCGACGTGGGAGCAACTGGCAGGGTGCATGTTTTTCGTGAGGAGGACTTTCCACCCTTGTTGACTTCCGACGCTTCTGAGGATGGGGTGGGTGCTGTGCCTGAGGCGCCTGATTGCTTGTCTGCTGCTCTGCCTGTTGAGGCGGATACTATGCCTTCTACGTCCAGTCTGTTACCTGCTGTGGCCCCGGGGTAGTTGTGTCGGAGTGTCAGAGTGTTGGGCCGTCGCCCGCACTGCGTGTGGTGGTTGTCCCAGTGGATGTCCATGTCCAGCCCCCGTCTTTGGATGTAGTACCGGCTCCTGGGGATGCGGGTCCTGCTGCTTTGGAGGGGGAGGCTTCGGCAGGGGGAGGTGCCTGCCGTGTCTGTGTGTGTTGACGACTGTAGTTCTGCTCTTTCCGTCCCTTTGCAGAAGCGTGCGTGTCGGTGTTCTGAGGCTGTTTCCCTGGATGATGTGGACAGTGTGGGTGATGTGGCCTCTGTGGACTCTTCGGACGGTGCGGGTGTGGATATGAAGATGGTGCCTGTGCCTGCGGCGGGGCTGCTGGGCGTGGTGTGGTGCGGCCTGTCTCGAAGCGTTCGCGGCGGACTCGGAGTGTTTCTCCTCTTCGTGGCGTGCCTTGGGAGGAGGTGGAGGAGTATGCTACTCTGGCGCCCCCCGCCGTGGATGTTGGTGCTGTGAGGGGCTCCGCAGTTGCTACCTGTGCCCCCCCTCCTGCGTCTCCTGCTGTTGGCTCCCCGCAGTGGGGGGTTGCCCCTGATGATCGGGACCTCGTTGTGGTGTTCCAGAAAGATGTGCGCCGGGGGGCCTCGGCTCCTGTGCCCTATGGTGGGGTCGATGCAGCGCCTGCATCCCCTGCGGTTCCCCCTCCTTCATTGCCCCGGTCTGGGGGAAGCCTAGTTCCGACTGCTGGGGTCGTGTCCTGTGAGGGTCCGGTATTGGGCCCGTATCGGGATGCCCGGGTGCTTCCGATCCCGTAATGTTCATCCACAGTCTGGGTGTCGCGGGCGAAGGAGTTTGTTTATAGGGTGCCGGATAAGATGTCTCAGCGGAGGGCACCGCCTGGTGGCCATGTGTCCCCTGACACGTTGGTGCTTTGGGATGCGTACCACTTGCGCTTCCCGTTACACAAGTTTCCGGAGAAATATTAGTTAACGTCTTGCACACGCCGCTCCGCCGTGCGTGGGTCCGCTGCCGCCGTGAACTCGACACCCCGCCTTGCGGTGCGGCGAGTCTCCCTCTAAAATCCGCCTCTGTTTTCGTCGCCACTCCTCTCTCTACGGCCCGACACATCTAACACTTGACTTTCTTCTCCTCCTCAACATCAACGCGTCTTCCTACATCTGTCCTGGTGCAGTCATCGGGAGGGTAAACCCTTCATGCAAACCACCTATTTTCAAGAAGAAGACATAGCTCGGGTGCAGGGGGGGGGGGTTGTGTAAAAGCCTAGTTTATGCCTCGGAGAGGCTACGGGATCCAGTAAGTTCAGTAGAACTTCGGTTTCAACCCTTTTAACCCTGTCGTAGCTCAGTCGATTTAAGCAGTGTCTGGGATGCTCCCGGATGCAGGTTCGAATCCTCGTCACGGCCCTTGTGGATTTGTTCAAGGGATAAGCGCATTGGCTTGATTCTCTGACATCACAAAATGCGTCGTCCGGTCGATATAATTTCCATGTATAATTTATTTTTAAATTGAGCTCTAATGGCTAGCAAGACTTAGAAAATCACTATAGCTTAAAGAAATAGAAAAAATTGCAGTTGTAAGTTTAACTAAATGTTATGAAGTTTCTTGGAATCTGGGGAATGGAAATTAGAGCCGACCCAAGGTAATCTACATAGTTACTTTTAACCTTCAAGTGAAAGGAGAAACATTTTCAAAATATTGTTTAAAAATAAGTTATTGAGACCAAACTCATCAACTTATGTATAAATCTCGTTGTTGGACAACTGGTTTATGAATATTTAATCCAGAATTATTCATGTAATTCAAAAAATAATAAACGAAAGGCAATCTTTCACAAGTAACAATAAACTGACACTATGCTAGAAAGTACTGTACTGACGATTTATTATCCAATAAAACCATCCTGTTTGCTAGGACTGGAGTAGGGTAAATAGGTAAATGTGAACACGTGCTTTATATAGATAAAAAGATTGAGGTATGATAAACAACAAAGATAGGCATACAAATAATTATATAATAAATAATTACATCAATAGATATAGAATATGCATATCAAGTTAACTATAATTATTGTGCTAGTGTTGAAACAAGAGCTTTATAAAGAAAACATCTCGAGGATCACGTCAATTGCTATCAAAACATTGAAATACTATCGAAGACGCGGAACAATGGGAGCAAGCAACGGAACACTTCAACATCGAAGCCAGCAGGTAGCGCCAATGCTTTTGGTTCAAACCTTGATTTCACGTCGGAAATATTGGATTTTTTTTTTTGTTTATAATTTAATTCACATTTTCAGTTATTGATTGACGAGTCGCAAGCTCGCAGCGCTGGAGGCTTTTTGTGTATTAGTTTGCTCAAAACATTCGATTAGTTAACTGTACCCAAAGTTTAGACGGTATAGATTTGTATGGGTCTGGGAACTAGTGTAGGTGTAGGTGTCGAGCTAGATGTTTGTTGGGGCTTCTGGTTGGGGTTAGTCA
>WNGS01008507.1:14387558-14407406 GCA_020271785.1 Procambarus virginalis
GCCGGTTTCTGATAGTGGCTCATCGCGGGGGTGCGGGTTGCCGGGGTCTGCTGGCCACGCGGGCGGGGTTGCGGGCTGTCGGTCTGCCGGCCACGCGGGCGGGGTTGCCGGGTCGGCTGGCCACGCGGGCGGGGTTGCCGGGTCGGCTGGCCACGCGGGCGGGGTTGCCGGGGCTGCTGGCCACGCGGGCGGGGTTGCCGGGTCGGCTGGCCACGCGGGCCGGGCGGGGTTGCCGGGTCTGCTGGCCACCGCGGGCGGGGTAGTGCCGGGTCTGCCTTGGCCGACGCGGGCGGGGGTTGCCGGGCTCTGCTGGCCACGCGGGCAGGGCCGGGTTGCCGGGTTCTGCTGGGACACGCGGGGCGGGGATGCCGGGTTCTGCTGGCCCTTCTTGCGGTTGCCCGCGGGGTTGCCGGGGCTGCTGGCCACGCGGGCGGGGTTGCCGGGGCTGCTGGCCACGCGGGCGGGGTTGCCGGGTCGGCTGGCCACGCGGGCGGGGTTGCCGGGGCTGCTGGCCACGCGGGCGGGGTTGCCGGGTCGGCTGGCCACGCGGGCGGGGTTGCCGGGTCTGCTGGCAGCGCGGGCGGGGTTGCCGGGTCGGCTGGCCACGCGGGCGGGGTTGCCGGGTCTGCTGGCCAAAGACTGAGGCGGGGGCTGGGGGCCCGGCTCTGCGGGGGCTCGGCTGGGCCACGCGGGCGGATGTGGTTTGCCGGGTCTGCTGGCCGTACATCAGTTATTTACCATCCCTAGGCACGTGTATAGTGTGTAGTAGTATTCTAACGGTACAGAACAGGTGTTGCCATCGCAGGTATTTATCTCATAGTGGATTATCTCCAAGAGTTGCCATATCAAGTGGCAATCTCCCAGTGTTGCCATATCAGGTGGTCATCTCCCAGTGTTGCCATTTTATAGTTCATGAGAGCAAGGTAGAAAGTTCCTCCTAAGAATGATATAAACTCAGAGTTTCCAGTGGCACTTTGAGAGTGCAAATTGAACAGCCATTGTATTAGTTAGTCTCGAGACATTTTCTATTCAATCGAAGATGCAAATTTTCAGCTCAACATTTTAGTTGCCAGAAATGGCATTTAAAAGGAAGCGTTGCACAAAATGCAAACGGTTTCTATGTTCCTTAAAATAAATACATATCAATCGATTTTGATATATTTTTACACTGATCTATACTAGTGCATATTTGAGTTAGTACAAGCACTATTCGATGTTATGAAGTTGTTTGCCAGCGTGTTGTAGCGTTTGTGATGCCACACTATGCCCGCCTGGTGGTCCGGGGGGGGGGGGGGTGGGAGCGGCGTGTAAGAGCATGTGACGGCCACACTATGCCCGCCTGGTGGTCCGGGTGTGAGGGGAGGCTGGGTGGTTAGAGCATGTGGACGGCCACACTATGCCCGCCTGGTTGGTTCGGGGGAGAAGGGGAGGCGTGGTAGAGCATGTGACGGCCACACTATGCCCGCCTAGTGGTCGAGGGGGTGGGGAGGGGGGGGGAGGCGTGGTGCAGCGCGTTTGTGATGCCACACTATGCCCGCCTGGTAGTCGAAGGGAGGGGGGGGTGAGGTAGGTGAGAGGGTAACAAGTTCCTATACTAAGCTGTGATTCTTATTATTCATAATATTTGTAAGTATAATAAACGCAAGCAGTTGTTGGTTGGCTTTTGGGGGAGTATTTGGTTAACATAGGAGAATACAAATCCTGAAAAGGGATAAGGGTCACAAGCTACAAATGTTTTCAGTCCGGATTATCAGACAATTCCTTCGACATTATTCCCTTCCACATGTTACACACACACACACACACACACACACACACACACACACACACACACACACACACACACACACACACACACACACACTAGTCAAGCTTCCCAGATGGAGAGTTGGTACTTAGATAATTCGGACATTGAAATAAACTAAAGAGCACTATCTTTGGCATGACCAAAATTGTAAAATTATTAAAGAATTAACGCTGTAACTGGCAGTACTATATTGTAATAGAGAAGAGAAAGTATAGAAGACCTGCAGCTATTTTTCATGTGCATTTGCATAGCAATGCAGCATAGTAATCAATTAAAAACTTCGAAAATTTAGATTTTTAGTGATTCTTGGCTTTTACGGCATTTCTCAACTTTGTTCATTATCCAACTGGTGTTAATTTTTCTTTAAACAGTGAATTCTTACAAAATATTTAACTGCAATGCATTTGCGTGTATGTATCTGACATACGAACACGTATTGTGTTGGCTGCAGACTGACATGTCTATTACTGTCATGGGAAAACAAGTGTTAATGTTGCAGCCACACAGGTGTGCGTGTTCAACAAGTCCACAGGTGCACCGGTTACAGCAGGGGAGAGATGTTCACACGAGGGCCCTGCTAACACAGGCGTCCAATATCCACACGGGGAATTTAGTCTATACCGGAACACACACAAGATGCTAGCATGATCAAAACACACACTGAACGCATACATACTGAACGAACACACTTCCCTCGCCACCAGAACACGCACACGCAATGAAAAAATTATTCTCATATTCCCTATACACCTTTACACCTTTGCTTCAGACCCCCAAAACACCTGTCAAATGAATATATCTCCCCCCCTACACACACACACACACACACACACACACACACACACACACACACACACACACACACACACACATACACACACACACACACATACACACACACACACACACAAGGCCTCGCGGCTGAGTGGATAACGCTCGGTGGTCGTAGTCCTATTAGCCTGGGTTCGATTCCCGGCGGAGGCGGAAACAAATGGATAAATTTTTCACCTTGATGCCTCTGTTCACCTAGCAGTAAATAGGTACCCTGGTAGTTAGACAGCCAAGTGCTGCTTCCTGGGGATGAGTGTTAGAGATAAATATATGTAGTAGACCTAATAGAGAAAAAATAGCTTGGTTAGGAAGGCGGGTTCCGAGAGCTAATAGCTCGAATCTGCAGACACAAACAGTAAACGCGCGCGCGTGCACGTAAGTTAGTTCCTGATAACGGAAGAACAATTTTCTCCAGACTGGTGAAAAAAATTTAAAACGTAAATCTGGTATTATCTAAGTCGAGATTCATAGCTACAAACCATAAATTAATACAAATATATAAGTAACGAAGCTAGCAGTCAGAAGAGGAGAGGACTCGCGCATCATCTGGCTATTTAATATAGGAAATTGGTCGCCAGAGAGGGAAGGGATGTGTTGAACTAGCTGACAGATTCACTAATTATTTCATCTAAAAGTTAACAACATTCAGGAACTCAACCTTAGTGGGATGGCAGAGAGCATTGTCGCACCTTCTGAACCCCCATATAAAAAATTGCGCACACGGACATCCACGATTTATTCCTTATCTATGCTAATAAGCTCTTTAATCCCCAAATCCTACATGATGCAATACATACACCATTTTTGAGCTTTACATAGAACTACAATAAGGCCGAGTTTTCCAGTGGTTGGAGAAAAAGAAGCCTTATTTAAACTGTATTGAAGAATTAGATATAAATGCGAACGAGAGGAGGAAAAGAAACAAGCGGTGTAATTAACCGAATTTGTGAATCTCGGTCAACCAATGAATGTTCAGGTTCTTGTGGCGCGCACATTTTTTTGCGTACCATTACCAAATTGAAAATTTGTCAAATGCTTGAGTTCATTAATATATATATATATATATATATATATATATATATATATATATATATATATATATATATATATATATATATATATATATAATATGTCGTACCTAGTAGCCAGAACTCACTTTTTGGCCTACAATGCAAGGCCCGATTTGCCTAATAAGCCAAGTTTTCCTAAATTAATATATTTTCTCTAATTTTTTTCTTATGAAATGATAAAGCTACCCATTTCATTATGTATGAGGTCAATTTTTTTTATTGCAGTTAAAATTAACGTAGATATATGACCGAACCTAACCAACCCTACCTAACCTAACCTATCTTTATAGGTTAGGTTAGGTAGCCGAAAAGTTATGTTAGGTTAGGTTAGGTAGTCGAAAAACAATTCATGAAAACTTGGCCTATTAGGCAAATCTGGCCTTGCATAGTAGGCTGAGAAGTGCGTTCTGGCTACTAGGTACGACATATATATATATATATATATATATATATATATATATATATATATATATATATATATATATATATATATATATATATATATATTATATATATATATATATATATATATATATATATTATATATATATATATATGTCGTACCTAGTAGCCAGAACGCACTTCTCAGCCTACTATGCAAGGCCAGATTTGCCTAATAGGCCAAGTTTTCATGATTAATTGTTTTTCGACTACCTAACCTACCTAACCTAACCTAACTTTTTCGGCTACCTAACCTAACCTAACCTATAAAGATAGGTTAGGTTAGGTTAGGTAGGGTTGGTTAGGTTCGGTCATATATCTACGTTAATTTTAACTCCAATAAAAAAAATTGACCTCATACATAATGAAATGGTAGCTTTATCATTTCACAAGAAAAACATTAGAGAAAATATATTAATTCAGGAAAACTTGGCTTATTAGGCAAATCGAGCCTTGCATAGTAGGCCAAAAAGTGAGTTCTGGCTACTAGGTACGACATATATATATATATATATATATATATATATATATATATATATATATATATATATATATAAATATATAGTTTCGTACCTAAATAACATAAAATTCAGCTTCCCTAACAAGCCGAATTTTCGTGGAATATTTAAATTTTCCGAAATGTTTTCTTTGGAAACTAAAAAGTTTTCATTGTATTATATATGATTGCAATTTTATGTCGAGTCAGAACTAACAAAGAAATTTTATCAGAACTATCCTATTCAAACCTAACATAACCTAATATAACTACGGCCGTAATTCACGTTCCTAATATAATAGATTATTATTGTTAGAAAAGAACCAATCTGGAAAATAATATTTGAAAATAACGAAAATCATTCTGCCTGTTCGGCACATCGGACTTTGCATATTAGGCCAAGAAGTGAAGTCCTTGCTATTAGGCATATATATATAAATATATATAAATATATATATATATATATATATATATATATATATATATATATATATATATATGAAATATGAAATAATTCACCTCGGTTTAAAATTTTATTATACTTAATGACACTTTCAAAATTCAGATTTTACCTTTAAAGTTTTATCTTTGAATTGGATACCCAAGCCTCAACATTGCAATTACTGGCGCCCATAATCAGTAAACCGATGCCAAGGAGAACCCGCCGATATGACCCTTATTCTACTAGCGTCTTTGGGCCAAATTCAGAAACGAGACTTTGATATGGAGGAACTGTATTGGACCACTCTTCTAATTGGTTCCCTTCTTCCCGACGTGGATCGTGATTGGCTGCCGGTTTAAATGCCAAAATATTTTCCAAAGTTTTAATTGGTTTCTTACTGTCAAATAAGTACAAAAGTTTAGATTATGCCGCACATACATATCACATATAAACAATCTTGGCTATGTTATGGGCATTAAGTAAACAGATCAGAATCAGGCTCTAAGATTTCTCGAAATAAAATGTTGAGATCGAAAGAGCAATTCTCGTTACTATCAGCTGTACCTTCCTACCAATTACGGCCACATGCCAGTGACAACCACCCACCATCTGGCCAAATTTAAAGAGGCCGTTGGGTCGGCGTTTAATCTACAAAAAACAAACCAAACATTGTTGTAAATCCAATTCAGAGTTACCCCATTCATTACATAGTTTTCACTCGTGACAATAGCATTCTAGTTTGTTTCTGAATATGGGCCATCGAATACCATTCATCATTCTGGCCTTTGGAACTACGAGGAGAGAGCCGGCGCCATTCCCCACTGCCCCTGAAAGACAGTTGTTGCTCTACACTCCTCGGGGATGGGAACGAGGGGAAATCACGCGGGATCTCTCTCCAGTATTTTACTTAGCTTACAATAAACTACTTGACCCTCCCTACAGCTTACTTGCTCCGTCCTATCTCACAGCACTCCAGGCTAATGGAGCCGCAACATGAAGCGACTGCTCGACTCTGATTGGCCCTCGTCTCACGATACTCTGAGCATCCATGGAACCATTGACTTCAGCTGTTGAGAACTATTCGTTTTCCGTTTTCTGTGCTAATTTCCAGCGAGTTTTGTTAACCGTGAGCCAGTGATGGGAAAAATAATTATTTATATTTATATTTTAAGAAATGAATAATTCATGTTATCTTTATTAGTCCATAACAAATATATTTAGTATTTTCATGTTACACAGCATTTAGCTTTACAAGAGTTACTAGATGAAATAATTTGTCACTGCCATAGTCCACCTTTGCGAGTACTTGTCGATGGAGCGCTGCTTATGGGTTTAATTATAAAAGGTGAATTATATGATCTGATGAAAGTTATAAATATTTATATTATTAGTAAAAGAAATATCTTTGACCGAATATTTTTTATAAAGACTACAGTTGCAGTTTTAGAATGTTAAATATACTATAAAACAAGCTTAAATACAATACAGTATGCCCTCTGTTATTAGGCTCATGGGTCTTCATCTTGTGGTATTCAATATTTCGCCAATAAGTCGAATATTTGTATTTTTTTGTATTGTGTTGAGTTCATAATATAAATTGCAATCAATAATTTAATGTGATTAGGTATTTAAATTAGGTAGAGGGGAGGAATGTCTACTGATACTATGAAATATGACTACTGCATCCGTCGAGTGGACAATGCATTACAATGCATTACATTGATTCAGTTATAGTCGTGTTCACTTTAATCTGTTCTCAAAGCTATAACATAATTCAGTGTTTTACTAAACAGCCGGCTTCGTGTTTTTTTGTTTTTCTTCCTTAAGAACGTTTTTGTATTTTTGTTTACCTTTCCCGAATATTTTGTCTTGACCGCCTTCAATTTTCAGGTTTGGTGTTTGCTGTATTATTCCCATCACGCTTGACGGACGGAAATTTTACCATAGTCTGCATTTTGAATTATAAGGCTCCAGTTTTCCATGACAATGCAGCCTGCTTACAAGCAGCATGATGCCGTTGTCTGCTTTGTGCGTTACGTCCATCATGTCGCGCTACTGGCTTCCTGTGCTTTAATCCTGCTGGCGCGCTCTACAGTGTCCACCGCCTGATCTCTGACCATGGTGTCTTGACCAGATGGACCAGTCGGGGACTACTTAGTTCCCTTGTCAGGTTGGCCACTAGTGGACTACATGTTCCCATGTCAGGTTGATCAGTCGTGGACCACTTGTTCCTCTGGTCAAGTAGATCAATCATAAACCAACCAGTCTTCTGTCCAACGTGATCACAAACGGACACGATATTCCACTTGTCATACGTTGATCATAGTCCAGACATCACCTGTCCAAGTTCATTATATTAAGGAGCATTTTGTATAACAGAAGGATTCATTCGTATATACTGAACGGTGTGCAGTAAACATTGAGCTATAATGAAAACTACCCGAGGTTGTCGTGAGTTTATTGATTCAATTATAGATTCACTTGCTAAATGATCTTAATGAATGTAAACCAATACAAATAATGTCAAAATACTTGAGAGTATCTACTGCAACCAGCTGATTTTCACCTGCAATAGTTTTATATTAGGTTTAAAACACATTAGAAAAAGATATTCAAAGGAAAGACACTGACAAACCCGACTTCTTAATCCTTATGAAAATGTTTCTACATGGCGTAAAAATCCAGTTCACCTGTATCACAAAGGTTTACTCAGCGTGGGGATTCTGGAGCAACGCGCTCTACCACATGTACCTGGCAAATGCAGTTTCGGGAAGAGGGGGTTTATTTATACTTAAATCTTGTATGTCAGATATTTCAAGTATTGCTCTAGAATCCCTTACAAAGGTGAGGTAAATTGCTCATTGACCAATCCAAACTCACTGTAATAAAACATCTTGTACACTTACCATATCTTTCACATAATTCCTACAAAAAATAATCTAATAGACCTTACCCTTTGTCCTTAGAACGCCAAAATATTATCACAATATCTCTAAGGAACAACGGTAAGAATCTATGCTTCTTAGAATCATAAGCATCAAAGCGAGATTCCATCATTATCGGGAGGTCAAAGGTCAATAAGGGTCATCACTATGTACAGCTATTAATGAATGACTTACTGAACAAAGACCCCCATCCCTGGCGTGATGGTATTCACTCTCGTCATCAAAGTACCAGTACAATCAAATCCTTTCTAGTTCTCCTAGTCCAGCTCATCTAGACAGAATAATCTAGAAATGCCAGGCTTCACATCATGCAACGCGCCTTCGAGGAACATAAAATAGGTATGGTAAANGGCTAATTGAACTTTGTATACTAGGTCAAGTAGCGTGGTTATGTCTATTAGGCACGACATTGTGATCCAGAGAGGAAAGGCTTTATTTTGGGCAAGCACCCCACAGCTGGATGAGGTCTTCGAACAGTGATTTTTATGTGTGTTTTTTCTGTAAACTGTAACATAATGTAATAAAATTAATAAAAAGAATAGGGGGTGGAAGAAGTAGAAAATATTAATGTTTAGTGAGAATTCATAAGGTGTCTGAATACTCCTTATTTTCTTCTTAGAAGCTATGGGTCCCTCCAATTTCAACAGAGGTGGTACTCCTATATATATATATATTTGTTTATTTACATTCACCTTGAACACTAGGCGCCTCGAACGCCTGACCTCCAGCATGGAGAAACAGTCGCTCTATCAACTGCGTAATTGGGCTAGTGCTCAGGCGAAGGAAATTTACATTCACTGTAGTGTGGAAAACAATTTATATTTCATATATATATATTGAAAAAGGATTAAAAGAAACTACAATTTTCTTGATTCTCTCACATCATTATTGATCAGCATAAGCAGACTACATGGAGAAGGATTAGAAAAACTAAATATAACTTATATATACCAAAATAGAACTGCACAATATGTATAAAATAATATATACATCTACGGAAAGGATGAGATTTGCTCCGTCATCGATATTTACTTGTATTAGAAAATGGGAAAGGTGTGTAGGGAGGTTGAGGATGGGGCGGGTCGTACAGGACCACGTGTTTATAAATAATACGCAACACATACAATGTTTCTGAATGAACACAACAGCAGCGAAGTGTAATGACTGTACAGGTGCATCAAAACCAATCAAACCGTTTCAACAAACAGATAGGTGCAAGACCTGTTGGGACTGATGTAGATTGGTTGTTCAGCCTTCTAGGTAGGCACTATCTGGGGTTGGTGAGGAGATATTTGTGACGTCAGGAACTCCAGGCAATCAGATTGTAGCATAATGATTACATCTTTAAGGTGTCATGATGTCATGACATGTCTAATGTCATGACATCTAGAGCAAATCTCCTGAGGCTTGTCCTAGTTACGTCACCGGATCTAGCGACAATCAAGTCACTGGAGATTCTAAACGCTGCATTTGCCATTAGGATGGCTGGATATATCAAAATGTGACAAGATAAGTGATATAAAACTTAAAACATGGCTTCACTAAGACTGACTCTTCTTAACACAGAGAATTGCTTACAGCCTTACTCAAGCTTCGTCTTGTGATCAATATCGCTTACCCAGGTACCTGGGATTAAGCTTACCTAGAACATAATTATAGTCATGATTCGCTACACATATATAGGACCATTTCTGGGGGAAAACACAGCTACGCGACCACACAAGCAAGTGTGAGCCTTCACACACACACACACACACACACACACACACACACACACACACACACACACACACACACACACACACACACTTTGTCCATTCATCCTAATTTCTTTTATTCACAATAAGAAGATGGGATTCACGGTGGTAGCAGGTAAGGGCTCACACCTGCATTAGTCGTCATACACACTAAAATATATATATATATATATATATATATATATATATATATATATATATATATATATATATATATATATATATATATATATATATATAATATACCACCCCTGCTCAATCCTAGGAACTTGTTGTGAGGTAGAAGCCCTCTCTTTCATTTTCAACAACCTAACATTATCAGTAGGCTAAATATTTAAGGTCCAGGGCTTCTGGTAGGTGAACAGACGCTCTGAGCACTTCTTCATGGGCTGCTGATGACATTAGTGGTCAAGGGTGACGTCGGAGTTCAGTGTGTCAGAGAACAATGTGATCTCATCAACTACATGACTTCAGAGATACGCGGGATTTAACCCATTGCGGCAAGAGGCATTATCACACTATTACCAATCAATTAACACTTAAATAGTTTCAGACATTGATTCAGGATGAGCTTCCTTCTCTCCTAAATCAATATTCACGCTTTTTTTAACAGCAGTAGGTCGAGTGGCGACCTGCTTCACCCAGCTTCACCCCTAAACATTCACTTTTCCCCAAGAAGTATACAAAACGGTACATAATACTTTGTTTATTTTAATTCGTATATTACAGTAACCAGCTTGCGACACAGTGTTCAGCATTCTTTTCCAAACAACGGCTCTAATACATATAATTCACAAGTTTAAACTTTATAATAAGAACAATAGTTCTTGCCAACACAAACAACATCGCTGTTGAAGTTTAGAGCCCTTGAGGACTTGTATATTATTATCCCATAGAATATGAGGGTATCTTTTGTGGTAAACCATCATCCCTAAAGGCGTGTCGGGTATTTAGCCTACAGCACATGTGAGAAGGGAGAAGGGGGGGGTGGGTATGACCTTAACCATTAGTTGTTGAGCTGATCTTACAAATGCAACAGAAAATGGCAATCAACCGAACACAGGCGATGGTTGCCGAATTGAATTTAATACTAAAATAATTGGTTAATTCGAAATATTTAGTTACACTTCACCTACTCTGGTTTACCTTTTTGTTTAAAAACAGTCTTTAAGTTTCTTTAAATAGTGGATTTACTCAAACTTTGACAAAATAATTCATAAATCTTGTCTTAGTGTGTTCCCTCGACTCTCTTCAACTATATATTTCAGTAACTTTCGAGAATATCAACTAACATTTCACTGTCATGTGGATCAAACAACACCTATTATCACTGAATATTATTTTTTCCATTGTTTATCAAATTGCAGAAATAGTTTAACGTTAACAATGTAAGATAATTAAATCATTCCTTCATATATTAAATTTAATTATACGTTTTTGGTTTAGATACACAATGATTTATTCCAACGGAATTCTCAGTTAATTGTAGATATCTCCATTCACTGTAATAATTCATTATGTTTTGTCTTCGGTAACAAGAAATTAACCAGAAGTAACATTCATGATTACCTTTGCTGGTATTAAATATAATTACTTTGTCATTAACTGTTCAATGTGATTTTACACTACCTGGTCACAGTTGAACTTGATTGTCTCGTAAGCTTTCGCTGTTCAAACTCGATATCACGTCAACTACCTTAATGCTAATTATAATTATCATATCAATTACATCAGATGCTGATAACGATTATCCTTGATAGTTCGTGCACGTTAAAAAGGCTCCCTCTACAGGCTCTCTCTGTTAAATATAACTACACCATCTATCCCATTGATAAGCGCACTTAACACTCCTCCAACTCTCTCCCTCCCCCTCCCTCCTTCCCCAATACTACCACCCTGAACAATTCTTCTAAACTACCACAGGTTTTCCCTATCAACACCCTCACCTCCCAATGAAATTATGCTACTCTCAATACCCATCCATACCCATGTAAATCAATAAATCTGTCCCTCTCATCAAGGGCTATGGGTTCCCCGTCTCCAATTCCCTGACTAACCCCAACCAGAAGCCCCAACAAACATCTAGCTCGACACCTACACCTACACCTACACACACACACAACACACACACACACACACACACACACACACACNCTTCTAAAACACCCACAACAACCCACTCTCAGAAAAAAAACTGGAGATGACTGGAACAATAATCTCTCCCGTTTCATATCGCCTCTAGAGGAACACAGAACCCACTTGCCCTAATTTCCAGAGAGACTTGGCCCAGTGCTACTGCTGCTGGAACCTCTCCTCTAATTACTCTGGATTGCCGTTATCACTCTTATTGTGAACTCTCTGCTGGGAGCTGCTCGGTGCTGGGGGCCAGGAAAAGTTTGTTGCCGCAAGAAAATAGCTTTCCCGATCCTTCCTTTCAAGATCATCACTTTGCGTTATAGCTCGTTTTTGTTTCCTCGAGTTCTGAGAAATGCGTGTTAACCTTACCTATTGAAGAATAGCAAAATAGGAAACATTAAAACGAAAAGTGACATTTTAATATTATAGATAAGAATGGAAAAACTTCCTAAAAAGTATTAAATCAAGATCAATTAATGATCATTTATTGATTATATATATATATATATATATATATATATATATATATATATATATATATAATATTTTTTTTTTTTTTTTTTTATAACCTAGAAGGGGTACCACCTCTGGTGCAAGTGTAGGGACCCATAGCCTCGGAGAAGAAAATAAGAGTACTCAGAGAAGACCTTGTGGATCCTCACTGAACACTTTGATATTTTCTTCTCCTACTACCCCTATTCTTTTGGTATGTGTGTATATTTATCTAACTTTATTTGAAAATGTCATTACACAAAAAAGTTACAATATTGATTACATGCAGGGTACAAGGCTGATTGTCACAAGTTGAATAGCTCCTCCAGCTCCTCAGATGGTGGGCAGGAACCATGGATGCAGTGAGCATTTCCTCTCTGGATTGCCACACTGAGGCGCTGAAAAAGAAAACTGGCAGCTCTAGGGTCTCTAGTTGTTTCAATTAGCTTAGACCCCAACTCCTTCAAAAAACTAGCAGCACTTTTACCCCAGGCACCAAGTGTCTCTGAGGCAATGGGGACAAAATTGTAGTGGTGCTCAAGGTCTCTGTATTTACGTGACTTGGCCGCTTCCCGGTGATTGGCAGCTCCTCCTGCTTGAGTAGCACTGAAGTCAACATAGGTATTGGCTAAAGTTGAGACGCAAGTGTAGTCCCACACCAACTGTCTACCATTCTTCCAGGGGTTCACCGTGATTCCATCTGGGCGACCGACAGGCTCATTAGAGTTGCGGGACATTAGGTAGCGGGGCTCTCTCTCTGCTGGACAGCCGGCTGTGGTAAGGCTTCTCTTAATAATGTCATTGGCCTCGCCGTGTCTTGCATGCCATCCTCCTGTCCTTTGGCAGAGAAGACCATGCCGTCCGTACCTGTCGGCCTCTGCCTCGCCGCAAATACACCTGTATTCGGTGTGGATTGGGGCAGCGAGACGGAGAGCCACAGCAATTCGGAGGGCCTGCGGTGTGAGACGGGTGCCGGTTGCTGACATTGGGATTGTCAGTCGGGCAGTGTCATGTGGTGTTGTCGCAGCTTCTAGCAAAGTCGCAGCTTCTTGGTCGGCAATGGGGCGATCCCAGCTGGATTGCTTATGGGCTTCAGAAGGCGGTGGTTGGGGTGCTGGTCCTGCGAGAGAGACCCATTTGGTTGTGCAGTCTGTGAAGCTGGGATCATGTACCCCTGCCTGTTGAGCTAGGTGCTCAGGTAGGATTTCCTTCACCAAGTTGTCAGACCCCACTGAAGAGGACAGAAACGCTGGTACAGCAATTTGTGTTGCTGTTCGCACGCCAAGGCCCCCGAGTCTGACAGGAAGGGAGGCCTGTTTCCACTGCGAGTTGCTGAGGGAAAGATTGAGGGCTTTTTCTAGTGTTGATCTCAGCAAGCTGTCGTACTCTTCTAATTTAATATTGTTGAAAGATGGCGAACATCTTAGAAAGTAGGTCAGCCTGGGGAGGGACAAGCATCTGGTGATGAGGTAAAGTGCATCATGAGCATCGATGTCTTCAATCCTCTCGTTCATTCTCTTCAGGTCAGTGATCTTCTTACCAAGGACCTCGTCGATGGCATTCCCTCCAAGAGGAGCTCCTAGAGGAGCATATATATATATATATATATATACACGAGGAATTATATATATATATATATAATATATATATATATATATAATTATATATATATATATATATATATATATATATATATAATATATATATATATATATAATATATATATACACTAAACAAAATTAACACGCAGCTTAATGTTTAACTTTTAAATTAACCATTTAAACAAACATCGAGATACGTGAAAGATGAATATATTTATAGTCATATGATGTTATATATTATAGTTAAAATAATAACAAACATTAATGTGAAGGCCGATTCGATACACTGAAAATCAAAGAAGAAAATTAGACGATAAATCTGCCTTTGGAGATTCAAGTTGTGTAGAGATCATTGTTAACAAAACGTGTTGGTGTAAGTTGGTTCGGAATTTTCCGGTGTTGGTGTAAGTTTGGTTCGGAATTCTCGTGTACCTGGTGTGTGTTAAAAAACACTTATGCTGGTGCACAAGGGTCCATGACAGTGATGGTGTCATGGCTCAAGATGGCTTTGTGCTGGTGTGTTAATATTTCAACAATTATTCGTTTTCCATTAGACTGCTTCCTCTTGTTAAAAATCTCTCGAGTAAAACTGGTTATTTTGCCCGTTTTGGTATGAAATAGTATTTTAACTTTAAAATATATTTATCTTCTCTTTCAACAAAAGTACAAGCAAAGGTAACCTGACTAATTTGATGCTGAAAGATGATAAAATAATCATCCTAAATATCTAGGGCCCGCGCCAGGTGGCACCAACACTCATAAATAAATCACTTGTAATTGCCAATGAACCTTGTGATGTAGCCGATTTAATCCTGCTCATTTTTAAAGATTAAAGAGATTAAACCCATTCATCTCTAAGGATTTATTACGTTTAAAGTTTTTTTCTGAGAAAGCCTATGTTTAATTAATTTTTAAATTACAAATCTTTATATCGTTATTACTGAATAATTATAAACTATTATTATTGATTAATAATATTATTACTGAATTACTACTTCAGTGAGTTTTGTACAATTGCATTCCATGATTTAAAATGTTAACAATAACCAAAATAAGTTTACGGTCATCCTCGGCAACCTTGTGGTTGTGAACCATACACATCCTGTACTTAAAATATTGTACAATTTCTGAAAGTGTAACAATGATCATGAAAACAAAATGGACAAACTTAGTGTTTTGAGGGTAAAGTATTCGCTTTTAATGAAGTATTTTTGATGAACATAATTTACAATTTCAGTAAAAATACTAAACTTGTCAGTTCAGTGCCAATTATCATTGATACAATATATATATATATATATATATATATATATATATATATATATATATATATATATATATATATATATATAATATATATTATATATATTATTGTGTTAACTGGTTGTTGATTGCTGGTCTTGAATTTTTTTATGTGTAGGGCCTCGCTGATGTCCAGTCTTCTGTTGTCGTTATATCTGTCGATTATTTCAGTGTTGCGTGTTAAGATGTCTCTGGTGATGGTTTGGTTGTGAGAGGAGATTAAATGCTCCTTGATGCATTTAATCTTATTTGGTTGTGAGAGGAGATTAAATGCTCCTTGATGCTCCCTGTTGCGTGTGCATTGTTAATCGCCTAGAGACGTTGTTGTCTTACCTGTATACTGAGGTCTTTGAGGCTGGTAGTCCCCAAGTGGGCATGTGAAGGCATAGACGACGTTAGTTTCTTTTAATGTGTTCAGTTGGGTATTCTGTTTTATAAGCCGTGGAAAAAAAGTTGCTGTAAAACAATCTAATAGGAGGTACAGGTGTTGTGTTGGTTGATTCTTCAGAGGTTGCATAGCGTGTCACCCTTTTTTTTAATGATGTCTTCAACATAACCGTTAGAGAAACCATTATTGACTATGATCTGCCTTACTCTACAGTGTTCCTCGTCGACCTGCTTCCAACCTGAGCTGTGAGAGAGAGCTCGGTCGACGTGGGCGTTGACAACACTCCATTTGAACCTAATACGAATCTTCTCAATATTTTTCTTTACTGTCGAGGGAAGTTGAAAAATTAACTCTCCAAAGTTCACTTTCACACTATATTTATGGTCTGATGCCTAGGGAAACGTTTCTCAAGGCACTCCTTACATTTTCAATGACAAATTTTCCATACTCTGCCAAGGTTTATATTCGTTTTGGGTGAAGTGATACATGACATGATTGAGATTAACACGTGGATCAATGCCATAATGGGTGTTAATAGGCAATTGCGTGTTCTATGTTCTTGCCCCTACTGTTTCCGTGGTGGTTCGGGGTCTTGAAGTGGGTAGAATGTAATTGTGTTGGCTGTTGACTTTTTGATGTGAAGGGCCTCGCTGATGGCGAGTCTCTTGTTATTGTACCTGTCGATAATTTTTATGTTGCTTGTTAAGATTTTTCTGAAGGTCTGGTTGTGTGTGGAGATTATATCCTCCTTGATTTAGCCCTGTTGCTTGTGCACAAGGAGTATGGCTCCATCAAGGAGCATATAATCTTTAAACAAAACTTAACGAGATTGACAATAATATCAGCAGAGGTAAATCAATCTTCAAATCAACCTTCTGCAGTTACGATTTCTAGTTCATTGTTACAGCTTGATAAACAAAACTTTCTCTCTCAACAAAACTTAAACCTTGTTAAATGTATTGTTTGATTCAATATTGACGTCTCAAACAAATAATTTACCTGAAAGGTTCAGACGAAGCTTACAGGAGTTACGAGCCTACCTCTCCATTCATATAACAAAGGCTGACAAATCCAGCACTGTTATTCTAAACAATGAGGAATATATTTCCAAAAAGAATGATCTCCAAAATTTTTCTACATACACCAAACTCAAGAAAAATCCTCTTGATAGCATCAAGTTCTTCAATAGCAGCTTGAAGCTTTTAAGAAACTGTAAAGATCTTCTTAATCAATTTAGTACCTCATCTTCATTTCCATGCCACTATGGACTCGTCAAGACTCGCAAGCCTAACTATCCCATGAGGCATATCATCTGTTCTGTGGGATGCATTTCTTACAAGCTTTCTAAATTAAAAAAAATAGTAGACTTGATGCAAAGTCAAATTCACACTCGTTCCTCCAACTATCATCATTCTATTACGCTGGAAGAACCTCACTTCTATGGAGCACCCAGTAAGGTTAGCGGACTAATAGAAGTTACCACTACAAGGCTTAGGCTTGTCTACAGGTACCTCTGGGAGTTTACTGATGTAGATCTGACTAAATGTAAATTGTCTGAAGAACTATTCACGTACTTAGCGTCATTATATAATTGAATGCGAAAAAAATAGCGTTATTCATAGGTAATACACATTTCTTGGTCACCAGTGATGGTAAGTACTTCGTTATCGTTATATTATTGAGAAAATGTTATTGAGAGTACAATAAGGTACAGTATGTTTTATATAAAAAAAGTCATAGAATTTGTGTTGTTATTTATCTCCATCTTTTAAATAAAAATGTCAAGTTGTATTACGAACAGCCTAATAGCTTCGTTCTTACTAAATTTAAAATATCATTTGTTGTAAACACCAGTCAAGTTTCGATGTCGATTTTACCTATTGTGCATATCTTGCATTGATGCCTTATTGTTATTTTGATGTAAAGGTTAATATGTATATTGTGTTATACTAACGTGTTTGGTTAAAGGGTATTTTGGTTGCAATAGTCTTGGCTATGTGAATTTGCTTAGCAGCTTGTATCTTGAAAACACTGGTCTACAGCGAAAATGCTACTGAAATAAATGAAGTTAATCTTGATTACTTCTGGACCGCAGAGAACGGAAATATTTAAAATTGTTGATTATTAACAGTTTTCGTCCAAGACGAGCCTTAAACTCGTTTGTTGTATCATAAGTGTTTTGACAAATTCCATTCGGTTATGAAGGAAACTTGTGACAGCATGAAGCAGTTTTGAGGTGCATAAGAGATGAGCAACATCAGTGGCAGCTTTGTGGCGACTTGCAGGTTCTTGCTGTTGTGATGGGGGGAAGGGCCGGTCGGCCGAGCGGACAGCACACTGGACTTGTGATCCTGTGGTCCTGGGTTCGATCCCAGGCGCCGGCGAGAAACAATGGGCAGAGTTTCTTTCACCCTATGCCCCTGTTACCTAGCAGTAAAATAGGTACCTGGGTGTTAGCTGTCACGGGCTGCTTCCTGGGGATGGAGGCCTGGTCGAGGACCGGGCCGCGGGGACACTAAAAAAGCCCCGAAATCATCTCAAGATAACCTCAAGATGGGTCTGCATGGTGGATACACAAAGTAGTGATGTCTCCTTTGTGAGTGTAGTAGTCGTGCGAAAGATTCCCACTTTCACGAGAGACTGGTCACTCCGTTCATCATTGGAGCCTGGAAGAAAAACGTTCAGCATCCACCACTTGTTGAATAAAGCAAGATTTTAACACCGTTACACATAAAACAGTAGCTAATCGGCAATTTTAATTATTATATCTGAATTCGGCATATCAAAATGCATGGTAAACAGCTCTCTTTCATCTCGGAAGCAGACATTTGTGTTAATTATTGAGCAGTGTAAATGTACAAGAACAGCGAGTCAAGAATTTGCTAAATTTAATATGCAAATAAAATTAATTAGCATATTTTATTAATGTAGTTAGTCGGTAAATGGATGCAGATACGTATGTTTATGTTCCTTATGATAAACTATTATTGTTCATACGATTTTTAATGTGTAATTATTAATTATTCATTAATTATTGTGTAATCGTGCACATTAATTATTTGGAGCAACCAGCAGACCAGTGAATATGCAGCCCATCCTTCTGTTTGGATAGTACTTATAGGAAGGATGAGGACCATAGTACATATACCGAAGTACAACGCAATTATAAATAGGTACTGTTGAATTTGGACAACCCAGAAAACGATTTTCTACATACTGTATGTTTCAAAGACAAGTTAAACTAACCTAACTAGGCCCAGGAATATTTAAGTTTCTTTTAGCTTCATTTTTTTCGGACTATAAAGTGCATCGTACAGAATTCTACTAATATTCAAGACTCCGAGTCAATTGTTGATGGTTAGACATTGTTACACTCGCCGGTCAGTTTAGCTGATGCAGCGTATATAATTGTTGCATTTTCCCTTGTAAATTGATGTAAATATGATCTTTATATTGTATACTATTTAATAAAGAAAAAAAACAAGCTGATGCAGCGCTGCCAGGTTTTGAAACCTCCCAGACTGGTGTCAAAGTTTAGGGCAGCCTATACTGTATTACATGTGCCAAATGATGATAGAGGTTGAAAGGCGTGGTAAAGACATGCATGCGACATCAGCATGTGTCAGTGACTAGCTTTGAGTGTGACTGACTAGGTTTGAAAGTTATTACTGGTGATCTGGCATTGTGTTGTCTTCAGGCAGAGAAACTTCCACCCCTCGGCCTCTTTAAATTCAGTTGATGTGTTTTCATGATGTGTGGACGTATTACTCGTGCGGTTGCCATTTTATTGGATAAGTACCATTTTATATATGTTCAGGTTAGGATAATATATCAGCCTTGTCATTAGTGATTACTTTTTGATATGAGATACTTTTGTGTTTTTTTTTAACTATAATATATTTCTGAATCTTGTTCGACGCCGTCAGTTAAAGGGATGCTGGTTGGCTCGGTGCGGAGTGCTATTGATTTTAATTATGTTAGTGCTATAATAACTCTTAATTCCTGCGCTATTGGAATGCCAATTTACTGGCAGCTACTAAACTAACTTTTATACTGCTATATTCATTTGGCCTTACTATCATCCCTGCAAGATTTGGAGTTTTAATTTACTAGCAAGTGTAGGTAAAGTAATTGTCTATT
>WNGS01008507.1:14434842-14451365 GCA_020271785.1 Procambarus virginalis
TAATTGACTATAAGCTGGAAAAGCGAGGCTTGGTAGTAATAAGATCAACTCTGCAAGCACATCTAGGACTAAGACCTTTTGCTCGATGGTACACATGTAGAAGTTTGCAAACAGACACCTAGGGGAGAACTCATGGCGACCCCATCTACTTGCTTATACATGTGCCCATCCGGGCTCAAGAAGGGTGCCTCTTTAGTACAAGCTTGGAGTAGTTTCCTTAGAATGTTTTCTGGTATGTCAAGAGGAGTACAGGCCGGATCACGATACACTCTGTCCACTATCATCCCGAGTGTTTCATCCACAGGTACGTTTGGTAAACAGTGATTCTACGTCCAACGAGGCTTTTATCCCTGTGGCCCGTGTTCCCCGCAGTAAGTCAACAAATTCCTTTGGAGATTTCAGGCTGAAGGCGCAAGGGACATAAGGAGTCAGCAAGCCGTTGAGTCGCTTCACCAGTCTGTACGTGGGTGTGGGTATCTGGCTGATGATTGGCCGAAGTGGGTTTCCAGGCTTATGTGTCTTGACATTTCCATATGCGTATCCAGGTTTATATTCCCCAATAATCTTTGGCAGGTGGAGTCCGGATTTCTTGGCGTTCACAGTTTCGATCAATTTGTTGACCTTTGCTGTTTAAATCATAGCATAGTAAGAACTCTGTTTAGTGTGTGTAGGTTATAGTTGTGTGTGTGTGTAAACTAAAAGTCTTTGAAAATGTAATAAGTTATTATGAAACGCGTTCAAGTGTCGCGTCAGACTAGAAACAAAAATGAACTTTGGAGAATTGATTTTTCAATTACCATCAACAGCGAAAAGAAACATAAGAAATATTGAGAAAATTCGTGTTAGAATTATTAATCTTACTTTTTCGGTCATATTTAATAATATATGTCTACAGGAAAGACTGGAAAGTATATATATACACACACACATATATATATATATATATATATATATATATATATATATATATATATATATATATTTATATATATATATATATATATATATATTTATATATATATATATAAATATATATATATATATATATATATATATATATATATATATATATATATATATATATATATATATATATATATATATATATATATATATATATTGTCACATATGACCGAAAAAGTAAGATTACTAATTCTAACACGAATTTTCTCAATATTTCTTATGTTTCTTTTTACTGTCGATGGTAATTGAAAAATCATTTCTCCAAAATTCATTTTTATTTCTAGTCTGACGCGACGCTTGAACGCGTTTCGTAATAACTTATTACATTTTCAAAGACTTTAGTTTACACACACAACTGCAACCTGAAAACACTAAACAGAGTTACTTATGCTAACACTAAACAGCTTATCCGTCTTATATACTCGCACTTGGGTGAGGTGACATGGTGCAACAGTTTTGGATGAGGTGAACAAACTTTTCACAAACACAAAATTTTTTTACTTGTGTTGCAAAGACATATAGTAAAAGCAGAAGAAAGCATGCAGATAGAACTATTAGAAACTCAGTCGGGCTCTACACTCAGAGCAACACACAGGATATACCTACCTAACCTTCATATGCCTAATACACGATATCTAAGGCCTAATATAGTACATAGGTGTGCTATACTAGGCCTAGGAATACCTAAGTTTGTTTTTAGCTTCATTGTTTATAAAAGAAGTCCTTACGAGTCATTATACTACTATCTAATGGTTAAATACGTAAGAAATCGTGACTGTTGACGATCGTCACAATAGGTACTATCTAAACAGGATGATGGGTTGAAGACACTTGGGAAAAGTTGAAAAATTAACTCTACATTTTATTTTAAAATTATATTTGACCTGGCGCGTCAGTTACAAGAAGCTGGTTCAAGTGAATCTATCTTTTCAACCTGTTTCATTTTACTCCTTTACATGATAACATCGCTTAATTGTATTGCTTTTATATATAATTCTATTCAAACTCTGTTGCATTTTATTTACCAGTGTAATAGCTTACGTTAATGAAGTCTTGCAAACCCGAAATTCATTTTATTCAGTATTTTCATGTATTCTGAAAACTGAACAATTATTGTGTTTTCATGTCCATATTTTCGTAAATCATTTCTTTAACACACGTCTGAGTTTGTATTTACTATTTTCTTTGAATGTGGCGATTTTCGCAATTATGTACAGCACAACAATATTTTATTTATTGGTGATGATTTGAAACTGGTCGGGGAATGACGGTTCGAGACTAGGTTGTTTTTATTTGTAATTGTTATTATTGTTGCCATTATAATTTTTTGAAAACCTGTTAAATTTATGTAAATAAGATCTTTATATTGTATATTATTTAATAAAGAAAACAAAAAAACTTTATTTACGTTTTTTCGATTTGTTGATTTCAGAATCAAGGAAAGTATAACAATATCTTCTTTTCGTATGACGATTTGCACGACTTCATACCGGTCATGGTGTTGAACTAGTTAAACGAACTAATTAGTAATATTTACGGTATTATTATTATATTATATATTTGATTTGATTTTTAATTGTTATTATTATTATTACCGATATTATGATTGTAGTCATTAAAATTTATAGATGACCGTGAGGTGTGTTGTGGCGTAGTTATCGTACAGCTGCAGCAGGGGTTCCAGAGGGGAGCATTGTGGGTCGGCCAAAGTCACAGACGACAATGGAGTCGAGAGATAGGGGACAGTTTTGGACGAATATCAAGGGACCTGGGTTCCCTCGGACACCCACCCTGACGCCCTGTACGCAATCTATCACTTGTGAGCGTGATTTAGTGCAGTGTTTAATTTGTGAGTGATTTAAACTACTGGTGACATACGTTTGAAATTTTTGTAAGTGGAAACTTGACAAATGTGGCGTCCTGAGGAACCTGTTAACTAGTGGAAGTTGTTTTAAGACGTGTATCGTGTGACAGTAGTACGGAATCCTGGAGGAAGGTTGTCACCGCTGTGGCTGGGTTCTCGGCGACTCTGATAAGGTGAGTCATCTAAGTACCATATTATGGCAGTACTGTGGACAGGTGGAATATACCAGTTACCCCTAAATGTTGGACTGTTTAGCCCCTTTAATCATCATATTATGCGTTACGTCCATTAAATAATTCGGCTTGTTCTTAAATCGCCAAAATCGTCATGTTTTGACCATTAAATAATCGTTTCAGTTATTTTGACCCTTAAATAATCGTATCAGTTATTTTGACCCTTCAATAATCGTATCAGTTATTTTGACCCTTAAATAATCGTATCAGTTATTTTGACTCTTAAGTAATCGTATCAGTTATTTTGACCCATAAATAATCGTATCAGTTATTTTGACTCTTAATAATCGTATCAGTTATTTTGACCCTTAAATAATCGTATCGGTTATTTTGACCCATAAATATCATATTATTCATTATATTGACCCTAAATCATATATCCTTTATTTTGATAATTAAATCATTATATCAGTTTGATCCTTAAATCATTATATCAGTTTGATCCTTAAATCATTATATCAGTTTGATCCTTAAATCATTATATCAGTTTGATCCTTAAATCATTATATCAGTTTGATCCTTAAATCATTATATCAGTTTGATCCTTAAATCATTATATCATTTTGATCTTTAAATTATTATATCAGTTTGATTAACCACTTGGGCTGGACGGTAGAGCGTCGGTCTCACTTCATGCAAGTCAGCGTTCAATCCCCGACCGTCCAAGTGGTTGGGCACCATTCCTTCCTCCATGTCCCTGTGATGCATCCAAGCCTGGATGTATCACAACGGAAAGGTTGATGATATTCTTGAGAGATATAAGAATTTTGCACCAAGACTGTAATCTTTTGTTGAATTATCTGCATGTCTCTTGTAAATTGTCTATACAGTATACCTAGGTTATAAAAGTATTTGTGTGTACGTCTGATACCATACTACTTGTGTAAAGGAGGAAATGTATATGTTTATCTCTCAGAATGTTTGGTAATATGTTTATTGATTGTGATGTGTGTCTATGTATGTATTAACACGATGTACTGAACGGGGTGAGAAAAGCTTGAGCTACCTCATCCCTTTGTGTGTATTTTACCTCAATAAACTTATTTCAACTTCAATTTCCATGTCCCATCTCAAATCCTTATCCTGACCCCTTCAAGTGCTATATAGTCGTGATGACTTGGCGCTTTCCCTGATAGTTCCCTTCCCTTGATCCTTAAATCATTATATCAGTGTGATCCTTAAATCCTCATATTAACTGTTATTTTGATCCAAAAATCATTATATTCGTTATTTTGTTAAACTATGATAATAATTTGTCATCTGTATAGCAAGTGAAAATTTATTTTCGGACCTTTCCATAATTTATGATGCAGATTACATGGTTATAATCTTGGCTAACACTGAACATATGAACTCATCTCTCAAGCCTGCCACATCATTCTTTTGACTTTGCCACTCCGTAAAAATGCAACTGTTAGCCTAATCAAAAACGTAAGCTCCCAAGCAACCCACTAAGTTGGTATTACGGAAAATTACGGGAAAATGCGATAAATGAAAACTGGTTCGATTTCAATCAACTTTTTTGACTAGTTGTATATAAAATTTGGTTCAACTGACCCAAGTCTCAGCATCGTAGCATAAATAGGAAGAGAGAAAACAAATATTGAATTAGGTGTCAAAAATTTTCCAAAATGGTCAAAAATTAACATCAAACAAAAGTGTCAACTGAAATCATGTCTATGACTCTAAGCTATCACAATAGCATATAATAAAGTATTTTAATATTTAGTTTTATGGCACAAAAAAAGTAGATTTTTATATTTTTTTCTCATTTTTTATCAGCCGATTTCCATGAAACTTGTACACTTTACAGAACGTAAGCCTATCTGTAAGGGTGCAAATTTTGGAGGAAATTGGTTGAAGTCAACTTCAACCACAGGTGGCAAAATGTTTGATCTCATTTATTGTCATTTAACATAAAATTAACTCTCCTCTTTCATTTTTTTCAATTTATATGAAATTTACACCTTATATGTAGAGTTAACGTCTCTAATAAACTTATAGAACACTTTATTCCAAAGTTCATTTATTGATTTTATAAATATTTGCAAACATGAAATATTGGCATATATTTTGGGGAACTTTGACTACTTGTATTAGTAAAACTAAAAATTTTGGATAATCTTTTCTATACAAATCCTTTATTATATGCTAATGTAACAGATGAGTGTCATAGAAATGATTTAATTTGAAAATTGTAGTTGTAGAGTTTTATTGAAAATGTGTAAAATTCGTTGAAAAAAAAGCAAAAACTCCCTCCCTTTCTATTTAGGGTGCGATGCTGAAACGTAGAACAGTTGCAGCCCTTTTTATATACAACTAGTAAAAAAAATTTGGTTGATATTAAACAACATTTAAAAATTGGGTAATACGCCCCCGTTTAGAAACTGTTGCATTGGAACTGTCAATATTACGGCGCTTTTAGGTTTTACCAGTACGGTGCTTTGTTAACGGATTGGCCAATCTTTAATAGATGTGATGTATTAAGTGAACAGACGGTTTGCGCCCGCAGCCAGCCAGTGCACTGTTTTTCCAAGTAGCAACTTAGAAGTAATTATTATTTTGATGTAAATTTTAGTTGGGTCTTCGTTATACTTACGGTGATTACTGTATACAAGTTATAAATACAATAGAATAATTTCACGGATACACACTTTTGTGCAAGTGTTCTGAGCTTACACGTTAATAATATTTATCAATGTGGATGTGGCGTTTTCGATTGCGATGACTTACACGAGGTAAATGTAAACTACTAAATTACTGAGAAAGTTCACCAACAATGTAAGATTTCTCCGGATAATTTTCCCCGTCGCCATAAGTGACGGGTGATGAGGCAAGTTTCCCCAAGCTACCTTTATGGCGTGGAATTGGTTCTCTCCGTTCCAACCAGGGGCTTTATACTGTATATATTACTGCTCGCAAGCTATATGACATTTAACAACTCAAAGAATGAAAGTAACTCCATGGTTGTGGGTTTAGTTTGTTTGTTTTCAGTGTAATTAGTATGTGGGTGTAAGGTCATTTCTGAATATTTCTAAAAAAAAAAGTCAAACAAATTGCAGTTTTCAATCCTATATTATTTGCTGTCTATCATATTTTATTGCTAAATTAAAGAGCCAGTCGAGCTGGCTATTACATTGGCAGTACTAAAGCCAACGTTTTCGGTTATGCTGCGGATTTATGAATAGTAAACAAAAGTGCCTAGAGTAGTTACTAGAGTAGAGGAGGCATATTCACTCTTTAACTGGCGAGTAATATGGGCAAACCTTCTTGTTAAATTTATTGCCCCAAAACAACGTGAACTATTGTATCGCAATATTCATGAGACCCTCCCTACAAATGATAGTTTGTTGTTGGGCATTAAGGACAACGATAGGGGTGACCAATGTACTGAAATTGAGAATAATATGCATATGTTTTTTTTCTGTAAGCAGAAACTTGTTCTTGTCAACTAGATTACAGACTCTCTTAAAGCTTTCTGTGGACCAAGCATTAGAATGGATTTAATGAGGTTTTTAATGTTTCAAATTGACATAAAATGCAAGAAAATTAAAAATACAATAATTATGCTACTTTCTGATTACATTTTTTGTGTGGATAGGCAGGCAGCAGAGCTACTCAGTAGACAGAATATTGAAGTTCTTGCGAGGCAGGATCAAGTACAGTATAACATTTGGGGTTAACGGTTCATGCTCGGTGATGGTATGGAAAATTGATTTACTGAGAATTATATAAAATATATAAATGTTGTATTTTCCCTAGAAAATTGATGTAAATATGATCTTTATATTGTATATTACTTAATAAAGAAAAAACAAAAGTTCTACTTGCACCGACCAAAGATGCTATGGAAACCTTGATAGGACTATGAGAAAGATATAGTGCAGAATACAGCGATACTTTCAATCCAGCCAAAAGTGCTGTAGTTTCCTTTTACTGGCAGGATTAATTTTATATTGATTCTAAATTAAAGTAACTTGGGATATATTCTTATAAAGTATTCAGAAAAGCATTTGGGGCATATAATTTCCTATAGGACCCACTTGTCAATTTTTTATTTATCAGAGACCTGAACGTTAGAAAAAATGAGTGAATTCGGTAATCTTGATACCTGGTCGAAAGTAAAAGTTATTTAACAGTGATTGTCTAAACCTGTATAGATATGAACTGTGAAACATTCAAAATACTTATCTTGGTAGGCATAAATGTGAACGGAAGACATGTTGAAGACGAATCTTGGGTGTCCATCCTCGCACTCGTTGCAGTCTCATATCAGGCTTGATATCCACACCCACACTTGAAGAAATTGTTCTCAAACGAATGATATTCTTTTGTATGAAGGGAATCACCCTCCAACAAGCTCAATACATTCTTTTTTCAGGCACTCACTGTCACAGCCCACTCCAACATTTCCATAAATATGAACTTAATTGTCAGGAAATACAACTTAAGAATGAGTGATATATATGAGTGATATAATGGTGCGGCACGTATACAGGATAGAATAAAACAACTAGCCAGCAAACAGAACAAGGAGACCCTCAGCTGGATAATTTGGATGTTGAAGGAACTACTGTTAAAGAGATGGATAACTGACAGGCATTTTGATTCCCGTAGGAGTCTATGTTGCATGAACTGTGTATTATGAGTGATTCTCATCCGGGCGAGCCCTAAAATTTGTGTGTGTGTGTGAAAATTTGTTGCATAAATTCATTGAATGAGTGAGCATATATTAGTCTTTTAAATTGTATCATCAGGAGATATTAGAACATAAGAATAAAAGTAACTGCAGAAGGCCTATTGGAGCATACGTGGCAGCTCCTATTTATAACCACCCAATCCCACTCATATACTGTACATGTCCAACCTACGCTTGAAATGTAGGTTGAAACGTATTGAAACATAATATTCATGTTATTCATTAAGACTTTATATTGGTAAATATTAAACTGTAAACTAACACAACTATAAATGTATTAAACAAACGTTTATGAATAAAAAAATTGAATTTAAAGTAATTGGTGTGTGTTGTGGGCGTAACATGCAGTTGCCACATGGATTTTTTATTTAGGCCTGTGCGTTTATTTTAGAGGTTACAACGTTTTGTCTAAATTTGATTGCAGCATATATTTCATTTTTTCAATATTTCAAATTCTTGTTTAAAAAGTCTGAACACGACAGGTTTATCACCAATACCTTGCCAGATTTTTCATGTACGGTAACAGCAAAATTTTTATAACATCACTGGCATAAAATATTTTTATTTTTTTATTTTAAAATATAGTAAAATTGTTTTAGTAATATTACTACCTAGAGACATTTCATATATTAGTAACAGCAGAATTGTAAATATCACTAGCAAGGCTAGCCAACGTTGACATGTTCAATAACAACAACTTCGTTGAATGATGTAGATGTAAAACTCCAAGAGAGAAGCACACACTTAATCCAGAGAACAACAGACCTGGTCACCCACATCACACAGGCTTCACATAAGCTACCTACAAATCCAACTCCCCAATCCCAAAGTCTGTAGCCTAGGATGGCAGGCAAGTTGTGCAACCTAACCATCCAGCATTTTTGTAGCTATATAGGTAGCTAATCCTATATAAATAGGGTAAACTATCATGTAAACTACTACTTACATGATAGTTTACATGATTGTGTTTTCCTCAACCACCCTTTTCGCTTCCCTCCCAACGTGGGCAAAATGGCCGTATGTTAGGAAGTGTTTGGTGGATATACATAGGAGATGCCACATGTGGGCCAATAGGCCTTTTGCAGTTTTCTTGATTTTTATGTTCTGCCGAAAATGGAGAATATTCTGTTTCCGAATTGAAATTGTTACTGTAAATATTTTTCCAGCATGAATAATTAAAATATAAATATTAATTAAATAATAATAATTTGAAATAAAAACATTACATCGTTACATAGAAGTATTAGTACTGTAGTAGTGAAAATGCAAGCCATCCTTCTGTTTTAGATAGTAGTATACTGACTAGTAAGAAATTCTTTTAAAATAAATGAAGCTAAAAACTAACTGAAATATTCCTAGGCCTAGTATATTGCACATGTACTGTATTAGGCCTCAGATATCGTGTTGGCCTAGGAAGGTTAGGTTAGGTTTAGTTTGTCTTTGCAAACAAAAGTAAAAAATAGTTTTCCTATTTGTCCAACTCAATAGTTCAGATTTCTACTTTCTAATTTCGTTGTACATCGGTATATATACTATGGTCCTCATCGTTATTATAGGTACTACCAAAACAGGAGGATGGGCTGGAAAATAAGAGCCTCGTGCTGCGTCAGACACACAACCCACCAGTGGTTCCCAGGCGTGGGTGCGCCGGACATACCACTTTTGTAATACATTAAATAATGCCAAACATAAACTAAGAACAAGCCCGGTAACTTTTGTAGTGTATTCTGTTTTATCACGTATATTTATAAATAAACATAATTTGTGCGAGAACATAAGCTAAGAGAATCACAGAGGTCTAAGATGCAATAAACAGCCACTGATTCTGCTTCTCGGTTCATACAGAGTATATTTTAGTAATGAATTATGTACAAGGCCAAATTAATCTGATCATAGGCTCTTGTGAAGGCCTTAATAACCCTGTGTTGATTGGCCTTTGGCCCAAAACTAAACAGCATTCTAGATATATCTAATGGTAACATCTCTAATCTAACGTGCATTAGATTTAGATAAAGCCGTTCTAAGTTATGGTGTACTGACTTTGTGGTATGAAATGTAATAAATTAAAACAAATAGTTCAACTTGTGTAAAGATTGCAATCATTTTAAAACTTAAATTTATGATTGTTGCAAACAATTGTTTTTTCATAAATACTGTAATTACAAACTGAAATACCAAATACAGTAAGTAGTGAAAACTAACAGTATTTATAATGATAATGGTATAGGTAAGAAGTGTCGCTGCTTAACACTTGTATATGAATATATTGTAGGGAATTAATAACATTTGCGATAGGAACATTAATTAATAAATGTAAAGAAATTATACAAGAATGTATATACCGAGAGGTATATATATATACTCTGCTTCTCAGTGTATATACATTGAGAGTTTAGTTCCGGACAATGATCTGGTCTAACGTATTCTTTCTGGTTGGTCAGTAAGCAATGGTTGTGTTCCTAATATAACCCTCCCGAGGTTGATAGTCCTTAAGCCTAATACGAAAAAAAATTACCAAGAGTAAAAATATTGGTAAAACTCTTAACTGAATTTACCTTGGGTAATGTAAAATTTATTAAGCAGATTAAAGTTGAAGGGGGTGTTAGTTCCAAATACGCCAAAAATATGCAATAAATGAAAACTAATTCGATTTCAATCAAACTTTTTTGACAAGTTGTATATGAAAAGGGTTTCGTCTGGTCCAAGTCTCAGTATCGTAGCGTAAATAGGAAGGGAGAAAAAATATTGAATTGTCAAAAATTTTCCAGAATAGTCAAACAAAATTGTAAACTGAAATTATGTCTGACTCTCAGCTATCACAATAGCATATATTAAAAACAAATCATTAGTTTTATTAAAAAAATGTTAACTTTTTTTAATTTTATTTTTCTTATTTATTTATCGGGCGATTTGCATGAAACTTATACACCTGACTGCACGTAAGCCTATCTGTAAGGGTGCCAATTTTGGAGGAAATTGGTTGATGTCAACCTCAGCCACAGATGGTAGCACCTTAGACTTTAATATTTTAAAGATTTATTTTTCAAGTAACATAAACGAGTTGCTACTCTTTCATTTTTATTAAATTTACATGAAACCTACACCTTACATGTAAAGTTTCTCTAAAATCTGAAGGAAGCGTTTTTTCCTAAGTTCATTTATTGATTTTATAAATAACAATAAACATAATATATTTGCATAATTTTTGGGGGAACTTTGAATATTTGTATTAGTAAAACTGGAGATGTTTTGGAAAATCCCCTTCTACAGATCCTTTATTATATGCTAATGTGTCAGAAAAGTGTTATAGAAATATAACACTTATAACTATAAAGATTATTATCTGAAAAGGTGAAAGGTTTCAACTCGCTTGAAAATGTGTAATATATGTTGAAAACAAATTAAATCTCCCTTTCTATTTAGGCTGCAGTACTGAAACTTGGAACAATTGCAGCCCTTTTCATACACAACTAGTCATAAAATATTGGTTGACATTGAACAAAGTTTAAAAAAAAAACTATCTAACGCCCCCTGAAGTCATACTGTATCTAAAGATAGTTGTTTAGGCTAAATATTGAACATGTGCTGTAGTACAATTATATGAAATTTATAATAATGTAGCAATTATAAAACTAACCTATATAATGCGCTATCAATAATTAAATTTTTATGATTATATAATAGGTGCAGCTCGTTAAGAGTAATGACAATGAATTCAGAGCGTAAATGAATTAAACTTTTTGATAATTCAAAAATAACATTATAGTGGTTATGTTTGGCACAGGGACATTGTGTTTGTCACACAATACACATGTTACATAAATATTTAGAAGTAATGATTTTAAGATAGTTGTTTGATAGTATGATAGTAAGATATGATAGTTTTTTTATGATAAATAAGGGATTATTTATCAAGTGCTTCATGGTATATTTTTTAACATTAAATTTTTCACACTTTTAAATCATAGGAGACTCATATTTTCGGTCTTCATATTTCTTGATTTTGCTTCTTGGTTGAGTGTTTACTTGGACGGCATACAGGTAACGGTATTTATTTTCTGGATGACGTAGAACATTGTTGCGTCCCTAAAAAGAGTGTTTTAGATTATGGTTTACACAGCCATTTTATGACTTTGTTACATTGAGAAGAAAAAAAGCGTGATAGAATTTGGTTGTTTAGTATGGTTAGATATTTAAATAAGTTTAGTACAGTATGTTGCCTGAAGACAGTTTTTTATGATACGTATGATACTTTATTTACGTTAAATATGATTTCTGAAGTAAAGTTTTTTTTGGCAATATGTAAGTAGAAATGTTCATTCTATTCAACATTTAATCTTTGCAGAGTATTTCATATTTTTACATCTATTTGGCTAGAAATTTGTTTGAAAATAATAATTTGATTGTCTTCAGTGTAAATTTATTGGTCATTAAAGTGCGTACTTCTGTTATATATAGCAGTGTGTGGCTTTAAAAAAACATAAAGATAGTACATTCTGCAAATAGTACTGGTTTAAGGAGTTTTGACGTGTTGGATGGATCATTGATGTTTATGAAGAATAAGAGTGCCAAGTCATCTGTGCTGAACGAGAGGGAAATCAGTATTGATTGGCAGATTACGTGATGTAATTGAAGCTCGCCTATTGTTTTCAATTCCTAAGGGATGATGGATAGGCTATGCAAATTGTGTTATTATTAATCAGTCTTGGGGTCACCTGCCTAATATTCATTATAAGCTTAAAGGTAACCCCCACTGAGGTGGAGCCAGCTCGTCTCTTTCCATTCTGGGAGGCGCTATTCTCTAGACCCACATCGCCGGACCGCCGCCCAATTCGTGACCGTGATCCAGTTAATCAGCAACTAGGGGACCCCATAACATCCGAGGAAATCCTTGTTGCTCTCAAGGCAAGTAGCAATGCTGCTCCCGGCCCAGACGGAATCACTATACGTCTACTTAAGGCTATACCAATCAGGGTGTTTGCAAAACTGTTTAATCTGTGGTTGGTAAACGAATCCCTGCCGCAACCATTTCGCAAGAACAAGACAGTGCTATTACCTAAGAAACCTAACCCAGACTCACCTTCCCACTATCGCCCCATAACCATGTCATCTACGATAGTGAGGCTGTTCCACAAGATCCTGAGCAGCAGGCTCTCCGGGGCGGTCAGGATCGACAGGCGGCAGAAGGCTTTCGTTCCCGTGGACGGATGCCCTGAAAACCTGGTGATCCTGGACGCCCTCCTAGCTGAGGCTCGTGCGCTCAAGCACAACACGCACCTAGCGTTTCTGGATATGGAGAAGGCTTTCGATAGCGTCTCCCATCCGGCCATCCATCGGGCCATGAAGCGCAAAGGCATCCCAAAGCCTTTAAGGACATATATAATGTCGGGCTATGATCGGTCCTCAACCGTGATAACCAGCCAAGGGGAGAAGTCGAAGGACATCCTGATCACTAGGGGGGTGAAACAGGGTGACCCCCTATCTCCATTTCTCTTCAACCTGATAATTGATGAGGCAATTACCAGGGCTAAGGATCTGGGGCTAGGGGTCGGACTGGGGGGAGAAAAGGTATCAGCACTGGCGTTCGCGGACGATCTGGTTGTGGCAGCGGAAACGGCTGCCGGACTACAGACACTCATAACGAGTATTTGCCACACACTGCGTGGCTCTGGTCTTAAAGTAAACGCTGCAAAATGCCGTACGCTAAGCATAGCGATCGATGCACACCGCAAGACGTGGCATGTCCCCACTAGGAAGGCATACTACGTCGGGGATGATGCAATCGGTACTATGAGCGTGGCGGACGAGTATAAGTACTTAGGGATTCTTATCGGGGCCGGGGGCAGACGCTTATCCTACGGTTCCCTGTTTGAGGACGGCCTGACCAACATCACGAAGGCGCCACTCAAACCCCAACAGAGGTTATACCTACTTAAGCATCACCTAATCCCAAGATGAACCACCGCCTTGTCCTCGGACGTGTGGCTAAAACGGAGTTGGCGAGGCTTGACCGGCGGCTGCGGCACGCCACTCGTGGCTGGCTGCGGCTGCCTCATGATACTCCCAATGCCTTTATCCACGCGGACGTGAAAGACGGTGGACTAGGAATACCCGACTTTGCCACATCGATCCGGCTGCAAAAGAACAAGCGGCTCGGGGCGCTAGTAGAGTCGGAGGATCCAGTGGTAGTGGCAGCGGCTCTCCTACCCGCGTTCCAAGCGCGAATGCGGCGATGGGTAGACCCGACCACGGCTGCCGGAACCCCGTCCAACAGAACGACCGAGTGCTCGAGAAGGTGGAAAGCAAAACTGTACAGCATGGTTGATGGGGCCGGCCTCGCGTCCTCTTGTGAGGTACCTTCCTGCCACAAGTGGGTCGCATCCGGTACCCGTCTGCTAAGCGGAGGAGATTTTGCTCACGCCATCCAGATCCGGGCAAACGCTGTGGCCACGCCGTCTAGAGCAGCCAGGGGTAGACCCGAGGCTTCTGGTCTCTGCGATGCCTGTCGGAAACCAGGAACCCTGGGCCACATATCCCAGGCATGCCACAAGACGCACGGGGCTCGGGTGAAACGTCATGACGATATCACCCGGTTCGTAGCCGGCCGCCTGCGGCAAAGAGGCTTCGAGGTGGAACGCGAAGTCCGTATACCAGATGGAGGGACCTTCTGCAAGCCTGACATCATAGCTTGCAAAGGTGACGAGGCCTTCATATTAGACACCCAGGTCTCAGCTGATAACTTCCCACTCTCCCGTCCACATCAGAGCAAGTGCGACAAGTACGGCACCCCCGAGATCCTGCAGAAGGTCCGGGAGTATACCGGGAAGCATACAGCATCCGCCTCTTCAATAACCCTTAATTGGAGAGGAGGATGGTGCAAGGAGAGTGCACGTGGTTTAATGGATATGGGTCTCACCAAGAGCGACCTAGAGATCTGCTCTGTGAAGGCCCTGACCTGGACATATTCAATATATAGAATATGGTCCAAGACCACGTCACGGGGCAGACCACCATAGTCCCAGGATCACTGTGCACAGGGTGCATAAGGGTCAATATAGTCTCGCTTAGGTGAACCGCAGCCACGATAGCTGGTAGCCAACTATCTAAGCAGAGTTGTCATCCGGAGTACCACTTCTCCCAATGGCTTCTCACAAGAGGGTGGAGGACCTGGCCGAAGCCCGCGAGTGGATAAGGCGGCGGCCGGAGGGACCCCATGCGCATACATGATATCCCTCCCGCTCCGGGGCTTTGTTAGGAGCTTCCACTGTGTCTAGTTTTCCATGTATGCCGATGTCAAGTCATCAATCCTGCCGCTTAGGCAGCTTGCTGCTTTGGCCTTCAGCGTTTGTTCTCTTTTAATGTTATACTGTGCACCTCTACCTATGTGTGCTGTGTCCCATATAAAGAAAAACCAATATAAAAGAATTTTCCATTAATTTTATGTTTTGTTTTCAGGTTATTATTATGTATTATTAGTATCATCTTAACTCTTGTGGGTGTGATGAGATCTGCCATATTTGTGTATTTTAGTTTGTGTGTTGTTAGGGTATTAGGTATGCTTAGTGGTACCATCTCGCCATGCCCTATGGCTGGGGGGATCGGTGCCCTAGCTATATCAAAACCCTATACCCCCCCGAAGTGGCAAGGGGAGTTAGGGGATTAAATATGAAACAAAAATGTGTATTGAAGGGACCAGATTCCTAGGGTACGGTATCGGGCAGTGAATAATCATATTATTCTCGTGGTTGAGTGGAGAGCGCTCGGGATTTGTAGTCTTAAGGGTCCGGGTTCGATCCATGGCTCCGGCGGAAACAAATGGGCATAGTTTCTTTCACCCTGATGCATTTGTTCACCTAGCAATAACTAGGTACTTGGGAGTTGGACAGCTGCGTCGGGGTGCTTCCTGGTGCATGTGTGTGTGTGTGTGTGTGTGTGTGTGTGTGTGTGTGTGTGTGTGTGTGTGTGTGTGTGTGTGTGTGTGTGTGCGCGTGCGTGCGTGCGTGCGTGCGTGTGTATGAGAAAAAAAAGTTAATTGATAGTTGAGAGGTGGGCCGAAAGAGCCTGAGCTCAACCCTCGCAAGCACAACTAGGTGAATACACAACTAGGTCAGTACATACACAGAAAAACGCGCAATTGAGGAAGTAAATCTATATAAATAAAAATGTAAATGCTCGTTAGTTCAAAATCGCTAATCTCCGAAAGTTCTTTACCTATTGCTTTGAAATTTTCACACAACGTTCCATTCACATCCGAGCGGATTTTTATATACATAATATATATATATGTCACGTCTGTGACGGGAAAAACATACTCTTTTTGAAAAACTGTGTTTTTTCATGTGAGGGAAATCTTCGAAACCTCCTTACCGATTGGTTTGAAATTTTGACACAACGTTCCATTCGAATACGTGCATGTTTTTATATACCTACTATATAGATGCCACACCCCTGTGACAAGTAAATTTTTTTTAAACAGCACCATCTGTTGCACGTAATAGCAACACACGCTATAGTAAATATATTACGATTCCATTTCACTGTTTCAGATTGCATTGATAAATCGAAATCTATGAAAATTAAATTTATTTTCATTTTGATTTAATTATTTTGTGTGACATTACGTTGTAATTGAGCTGTGTTTACCATACCGTTCATATCGTGAGTATAGTTTTTTTTTTTCATTTTTTTTCCATCAGAAAATTGGGAACATCAAATGATCTGATTTTCCCATTACTGAAATATATGAAAGTTAAAAAAAAACATG
>WNGS01008507.1:14451540-14472001 GCA_020271785.1 Procambarus virginalis
CCATATAATGGCATGCAAAACATTATAAATTAGCACTGCCCACATACGGTTGCTATGGCAACTCGATAATTACTATGCCCACACAGTAGTGACACACGGTTTTGCAACACTCAAGGTATACCAATCTTACTGTCCCTCTAATCTTGCAAACGTTGCAAAAGATCGCCCGATCCCGGTGGCTTCAGCAAGACAATATACGTTAATATAAGACACCGTCGCTCTACGCGGACAGCTGGCACTAATTCTCCCATAATTAGGCAAATTAACAAATTGCTCGCTCCCATTAAGTGACTGAGAATTTCCCTGAATACTCAAAGGGTCCCTTTAAATCCTCAACACAGTTCCTAGGACAGTAATATCGTATACCTGATAACACTGCACAAACCTGCACATAATGATACCGTCAGCATGCCCCCCATGCTAATGACATCATTAGGCAATCAGACAGCGATCACATCTACTGACTCACCACACAACATAATACATGCAACATGCATATGAACATATGGGAATGGCCTCCATAAACAATGTAAATTAATCACCAGGACATATACAGACCTCAGGATATTCACTAATAACCCTGCCCCACGGGCCTGCTTAATTAACTCTAACCTGGCCTAATTACATAATGAGGTACCATGGCACTAACCAAGGCTGGACGATTATACAGAATCGCCAGACTGGATCATTTATATGATGATTTCTCTACACTGACTGGTCCCAAACTCCAGTCAGTCTACACACAACAATATATCTACAGATATATAATTATAACACTACGTGATTTACAGTGACAATTTCCCACTCCAGGTACTGCCCCACAGTCACCTGGGCATGCCACATACGGGCGTCTCAGCTGCCTCCCTAGCCTGGCCGGGCTAGGGGCCCACACAACTTTTCACTTATTCTCATATAACTGAGACCCTGTTATACACTGATAAAGTACTCACGTTTCCGTCCCACATTTCCTCATTTCCCAGGTCCTTACCACCTGGCTGTCAACACTTAGCTTGCTCCTCGTGCGTCGACAAGATGTGGCCTAGGCTGTCCTGGGAATGTGGCCAAGGGGGTGGCCAAAGGTGGTGGCCAACATGTGGCCACTGCGTGGCCTTCAGGAGGGTGGCCACGGGTGGCGCGTGACGTCACAGCACCCCACCCACCCCACCCGAGCAGCTCGCGCGCGGTGTAAGGGGTGACTGGGCGGCCGGCGGGTGGCCGCGGTGGCCAGGGGCGGCCTGGGTGGCCGCGTGCCATACACACATGGATGGGGAATCACTAACAACCCCATCATACCAGAGCATGACTTGCTCTTACACTGGGGTGACAGGGTGACACTGGCCGGCGTCACCTACCACATGGACGACGTCGGGCGAATTCAAAGACCAAGTCCCAGTTTCTCGCAATTTTTGGGCTTCGACACACCCAGGGTGGCTGTAGTGCCATGCAATATGAGTAAACAGAACGACAGGAGCGATAACGGTGGTGGGGGTGGCAGGCCCGCCACCCCCCACCTAGACACTACTCACACCCTGGCTGCCCAATTCAAACTGAACTCTCTTGGCGGCTAGAGAGGCTCACATGCCCATATTTCTCCCCCTACCTTGTCTTGACCAATCAGCAGGAAGCCGGCACTGGTCCTGATGCCGCTTCCAATGACAGCTTTTCGCGCCAAAACTCGGCATAGGAGTAGGGGTGCTTAGACCAATCACACGGGCCCCTCGCCTGTGGCGTGGCGTGACGTCACAAGGAGGGTGAGGCCTAACACAACGTCTCAATGTCTCCCTTGGTGGGGGGGAGGCAGCGTTCGCCCCACTGTCCCCCCTCCACCTCTAACGGTTTTTGTTATACTACCCTCTCTGTTTCACAGAACAGGCAAATTTTGCTGTAATTCTCTCTACAGAGCAATCACAGACCTCTCATTAGTTTTAACTGCCAGCATTTAACATAAGCTTTCATATGACACCCAACAAGTATATGTAAATTTGAAAGCTTCAGTTTCTAGAGTCCCTAGAGCGACTAGCCTATTCTAGAAACTAGGAAAACTAGCTGAGGAGATTCTACATCTCCTCACAAGAGGCTTGCAGGAAAGAAAACATTGATTATGACTTTGGACTATCTAATGCAATTATTAGAAACATACAAATTAAAGAAATTAATTCAGATTTAGAAGAACTAAGAAATGCCCAGAGACCTGAAAGCTGCAGTATTAAAAGTTATGACACGTTTTGTAATAATACTAATAATTTGGTCAGCACAGTAACCGAACCAGGCAGTGTGATGTAGTCATTGCGCGAATTCGCCTTGGCTATAGACACATCTGGCAGGTTAGTGAGGCTGAGCCACTACCAGAATACTCAGATTGTAAACTCTGTGATAAACCTTTAATACATTTACTAGAACACTATATTGTTGAATGTGAAACCGTAAAGGACTTTAGATCTGGCCTCTTGTACCACCAACTGTGTAACTATTTTATCGACTCAGGTGTTCTGGACGACATCTTAACAATTTATCCAAAATTTGCTTGTCCATTTTAAAGAATGAAGAACAATTTTTACTTATATTACTTCTAAGCTGAATCACTTATGAACCCATCCCTGCCCTTGTGTGGCAGTGTACAATAGAAAGTTGTTTTCACATATCCATACATTAACACATTGATTGTAACCATGATATATGTGCTTCAGCCTGCAGTTTAGACCTATTGTCTTATGTATGACCCTCTGTCCTGCGTGACAGTGAATACCAGCATTATCCTCACTTTAATAAGATTTATCAAAATCCTCAGATTAGGCAAAATTGTAATTAATTTTGTCAATAAAGATGTTAATAATTACAAAGTCATCAAAATTGTCTTCAGACAGCATTCTGTACTACACTTTTTTAAATCTTTCAACATGCTAAAGATCAAAACCATTTAATATAATTTCTTGTTCTCAACATATCATTAAAAACGTTATATTGATTATGTGGTTATTGAACTGTATAAATCTCCGGTATGCCCCTATTTGCACTACTGCATCAAAATATGGAGACCTTATCTTCAAGAGGGCATATCTGCTTTGGAGAAAGTTCAATACTGCACAATAAAAATCATCTAGGAACTAAGTAAACTCTCATACCAGGAACAGTTGAGGGTCACAGAACTAACTTCAAACCAGACATAACAGGGCTGATCTCATCGTAACTTAAAATAATTAACTAGTAGGAGGAGATTGATCCAGACACCTTATTTAATAGTAAAAATGTAATGCATACAAGGGGCAAAGACTTCAAGCTCAATATGCCACAATGTAAGCCAGAAAACAGGAGATACTTTTTCAGCCACAGGGTTAAAACCCGGCGGAGCCGTAAATGCCAAGGCATTACTGCAATTCAAAATCCTGTTGGAAAAAATCAAGGAAAATGTGGGGGGGGGGGGAGGAACATTTGACAAGCCATCAGTTTCCTGTCCCAGTCGGTCACTAAAGAGATGGTGGCCTTTAGGTAAATTCAGATAAACCAAAATCTAAAGCTCATTTTTGAGGAATTTAAGACTTCTCGACATCCTGTGTGACGTCCCAGCAACTTTAAAATCAACCGAGGAATAAATAAAATTGTCATGCAATTGAAAAGACTGAAAATATGAAAGCCTCTCAAATTATTTAGAATAGAAGCAATTAAGCAAGTACAAAATATTAAGATGTTCAGTGTTAGCAAACAACCCACCATTTTCTTTATATTTACTTAAGCCATATAGTTAAGCAACTACTGTATTTTCTTAAATTAATATTTACAATATTATCCAACATCTGGGTGTAATGTGTACTGTTGTTCCTTGTGCCAAACATTGACCAATATAACCACTATACTGTTATTTCTTATCATCAAAAGTAGAAATCTAACATACTCTGAATTCATTATCTTTTAACTTGAGTTGCACCTATTATGCAATCATTAATACTTTGTGATATAGCATTATACGTTATTAATAATGTTCATATCACAAATGACATTAAAATCCTATACAGTACTATATTAATATGTAACTGGTCGGAAGAGATACCGGTAATCAATTACATCAACAAAATTAGTTGATACATATCAATTATTTAAAAGTACAAATATTATTTGTATTGTCATATAAATTACAATAAAATACAAAATGATAGTACGTACATCAAACTCCATACCGTACATATGAATCTTAGGCTACGCGAGCACAATGAACTGCCGAACATTAACAAAATCAACAACAGTCATGAACAGGTTCACAAAACCGAATCTCTTGTAAACATGGAACTAAATCACCTTGCAACTTGTACAACATAGTACAAACAGGATGAAACTGAGCCAATTAATTAACCAATATTACAAAACCTCAAATATAATATCAACGACATATCGCAGTGAGTACATATGGCCCAACCAAAGAATAGGCGTTCAAAAAATAACCAAAGTGAAATGAAACGCGGTACAAAAACGTGATCTAAACATACTGAATCTACCTAAACATTTGTAATAAAATGCTAAATTTCTATATACACACCAAGAAAAATGTCACAATCCTGGGTCCCTTACACAGTAACCAGTTCACGTACAAATATAAACCATCAGATCATCAGCAAACTATACCCAGGATCTACACACACACTAAAGACAGCATATTTAGCCACCAAACAATAATACTGTACACTGGAATCCCAACAGGGAAGCCCTAAAGGCACGAACATATATGTCGTATCTAATAGCCAGAACGCACTACTTGGTCTAGTATGCAAGACCCAAGTTGCCTAACAGCCAGAGTGATTTTCGTTAAACAACAAATTCAAATTGGTTATTTAAATTAGTATTATAAGAACATGAATTACTGACTTAAGTTATGTTAGGTAGGTAATGTTTGTTTATTTTTCTACGTTAGTTTTAACTCAAATTAAAATTAAAAATAATATACAGTATAATATAATGTAAAGCTTTATTATTATTTAAGAATTTTTTTTTGAAAATATAACATTTCAGGGAAACTCTGCTTGTTAGGCAAATCGGGCCTTGCATAGTAGGTTTTGTAGTGCGTTCTGGCTATGAGGTACATATACATAAACATCTATCTACATTATATACATAAAACAAATAAAATCACGAACACTATACCGTATACACTAAAATTAGTGCACCAAACGCCTAACCATACACATACTCATTACGACACAAAACATAATACGAACACTAAAGCTAAATCAGTCGCACTACACACTAATGTACAACTATTTAGACAAAAATTTGCAACTTTATAGATTTTTATAAATATTTTCCCAAGTTTAACTTTTAATTTATAGCATTTTGTCATATATATATTCAGTACACTATAAATTGGTATGTCACTAGGTAATTCTAAAACCTATTAATTAAAATGTTGGCATTAGATCTAACAACAACGCTGTACAGTATTGTATTAGGCTTTATACTATTCAACTACGAGCGTGTTATTAAAATGGAATTTTCAGACAATTTTATATATTAAGCTAGTGCATATTTTATTACTGCAGCCCCCCCCCCCATATTCAACTATTAACTTTTTAAATATAATCAATCTCACTTTGTTATCCATGGTTTTCATTTTATTTAAATTTACTATAAATATATATAGATAGCTATATTATTTAATGATTAATAATGACTTTTCTTGTTAATTCAATATTAAGCTGAATTCAATTGTAAGCTGTTGTGGTTTTGCCACCTCAACAGCGTACTTCCGAACTAACAAGTGCACGTTAGTCTTTAATATAATTTAGGATTAAAATAAAGTCTACATTTACCGTGAAGTAGAATACACCTCTCGGTATATATTATATTCTCTGATGCAACGCTGTGTGTACATGTGGTTTAAAGAAAAATTTACTATTATTACTAACAAATATATATAATGTGTGTATTATTCATATTACTGTTATTATTTGTATTGTTATATTTGTTATCTGTATTACTATTTTAATTATCATTTGTATTGCCATTTTTATTTTTTGCATCAATAAATATACTTGTTCATGCAGACAAATATTTACCATTACAAATTAAAACTGCAAATACAGTATGTTATTTCTGTAGAACAATTCCTTAAATAGGAATTAACTACACTATTCTGCCCATGTTGGGATGGTAGGGAGAAGGGTTGCTGAGAAAAAAAACAGAAGTGAGAAACATTGTGAAAATCTAGGGTTAGCTATACATGTACCTAGGATATGTGAACATTATACTTAGCAAGAGGGTAAATATAAAAATGTTGTGGATTCCTTCTCACATTGGCATGCAGGAACATGACAAAGTTGACGCCCTTGCTAAGGCTGCAGTAAATAAAGACAGTGTTGAACGGAATCTTGAGTTATCAAATAGGTCCCTTAAAAGTGTCATTAGACGAGAACTCCTGGATGAATTTGAAGAAAGTAGAACTGTGCAAACTGGAATTAGCAGGTCCATTGTTCATCACAAGAAATGTGTGAAGTAAAACATGTGTATGGGGCAAGTAACAAAGTCAGTAGACTAACAGATGTTGTCACAGCTCGTATAAGACTTGGCTACAAGTATCTCTGGCAGTTCGGCTTGTATAGGGATCTAGATGAAGTAAAGTGTAAAGTGTGTGGACAAAGACAGGGACATACACTAGAACACTATATCTTGGATTGTAGTAAAATTGAGCCATTTAGAGATAGATCTAAGCTCACTCTGTATGATATGGCAACCTATCTTATTACCATGGGAAAATTACCTGAAATACTTGCACTGTATCCACATTTCGCTTCCAGTAGATGAACGACATATGAGATTCAGAAACAAGTAGTGTATTTTTGAAGACTAACAAGAAACAGAAGCTCCCCTATGACTCTGTAATGTCCCCATTGGTCAAACTATTATGTATTAGCGATAAGACCTACCATTAATGTATGATGACTTACTGTAAATATGTAGCTCTTGAAATAGCACTCACTCTGTAACTAGCTGACATTGTAACTATAAGGTGTGAAGGATAGATGTAAGTGTTAATGTAATAATCTAAGATGAGGTCTGATAAAGACCTTTTGTGCCCTCTGTAATGCTTTTGCGCTACCGCTCACAGGATGAGTATGGGGTGCACAATAAACTAGCCGCCTTCGGCGGCAACAATCAAAATCAAAATATCTCTGAAATGGTGGTTGTATTTGTAGGTAGTGTATCTTAGGCCAGCTAGTGTGGTCATGGTGACCAGGTCTGTTATACTCGGAAATGTCTGCCCTTTATGGCGTTTGGAACAGATACCATTTAGTAAAAACTGCTGTTACGGAACGTGTCAAAGCTGGCTAGATAGTAGCATTATACAATATTCGTTACATGACAAAGCTGGCTCGGTAGGCCTAGCTATATAAAAAAAAATGTTGCTGTCAATAGCATGTCAAAGGTGTATATGTAGTGATGCTATAACTGAAACTTAACAGTACTCATACTTCTTACCTGGAATTTTAAGTAATAAACATGTAAATTAAGCATATATGACAATCAAATGGAAACAAACACCTGATCTCCAAATTATAAGTATAAGCCTAAATTAAAAAGATTGTAGCAACCACGATTTAGCACGCACGTGCTAAATGTGTATCATTTAGCACATACATGCTAAGTGGACAAAATACAAAATTTCACCCACCGACAACTAATTACGACTGAACTTAATAAAATGAACTAGCTAAATCTTCAACTAATAACACCGACAACACGCGAGCTACACCCACACACAATACGCGAGCTACACCCACACACAACACGCGAGCTACACCCACACACAATACGCGAGCTACACCCACACACAACACGCGAGCTACACCCACACACAATACGCGAGCTACACCCACACACAACACGCGAGCTACACCCACACACAACACGCGAGCTACACCCACACACAACACGCGAGCTACACCCACACACAACACGCGAGCTACACCCACACACAACACGCGAGCTACACCCACAAAAAAACACGCGAGCTACACCCACAAAAAACCGTCTCTCACCTAATATGTCACATTCATTAGGGACAAAGCGACGTATTGGTAAAACTTAAAAGCGCCGTAATACTGACAGTTCCAATGCAACAGCCTCTACGTGGGTTGCTTGGATTCGTACGTTTTACATTGGTTGCATTTTGTACGGAGTGGTAAGACAATGATGTAGCATGTTGACAGAGGCGAGTTCGTATGTTCAGTGTTAGCGAAGATTAGAACCAAGTAATCTGCATCATAAATTATGGAAGTGTCCAAAAATAAATAGTCATTTGATATACAGATGACAGCTCTTATAGAACTTATTATCTTAGTTTAACGAAGTTCCAGTTTGCATCTTTTCGCAGTTAAAATTCAATATTTTGTATTCATTAATACAAAAAAAAGTGAAAACTTGTATAAAGATTTATGGGTCAAAATACCGAATAATACTACCCAACAAGAGCCCATGCTCTTGTTTGGTAGTACTTATAGTAACGATGAGAATCACATATACCGACATAAACGAAATTAGAAAGTTGAAATCTGAACTATCGAATTGGACACTCTGGGGAAAACTATTTTATACTTGTTACTTTGACAAACCAAACTAACCTAACTTAACCTTTCTAGGCCTAAAATAGTATATCTGTGTGCAATACTAGGCCAGGGAATATTCAAGTTTGTTTTTTAGTTTCGTTTATTTTAAAAGAATTCCTTAGTAGTCAGTATATTACCATCTAAAAGCCCCTTAAGAAAGTACGTACGTGACTATTGACGACCGTCATAATTGGTACTCTCTAAACAGGGGAATGGGTTCAATGTCATAATTTATGGGTCATCATAAGTACTGCCGTAAGATGCTTAAGAGAGGCTTGACTCACCTTATCAGAGTCGCCGAGAACCCAGCCACAGCGGTGACAACCTTCCTCCAGGATCCCGTACTACTGTCACACGATATACGTCTTAAAACAACTTCCACTAGTTAACAGGTTCCTCAGGACGCCACATTTGTCAAGTTTTCACTTACGAAAATTTCAAACGTATGTCAAAAGTAGTTTAAATTACTCACAAATTAAACACTGCACTAAATCACGCTCACAAATGATAGTTTACATACATGGCGCAGGGGAGGGCGAACTTGTCCATCGCCATCCGTCCACGACGCCCCCTCCACTTGACGCCATTTTCGCTTCTGTTCCCGCCTAGTGGACGGCCCGCCGTGCCCCCCTGGAACACCTGCTGCTGGTGTGCGATGACTTCAACACATTACAAAGTCAATTGCCAAATTATAATGACAATATTTGCAATTACGGTAACCATAATTATAATTATAAATAAAAACAAACATGAATAATTTAAAATGATGTATATACTGACAATTGTATTGACGATATTAATATAATCTAGTCCCGTAACGTAAGCTCCGGACAGTTTTAAATCGTCATACACAAACTCGATATTGTTACACTGTCCAGCACAATTGAAAAAAAAGACACAAAATCACATACATGAAATTAAGCGAACGTGTATCATGTAAAAACGAAAAATGAAACAGGTTAAACAGACCCATTCACCTAAGCTTTTACCAATATTTAATTTACCATACACTAGCTTACTAATTTAACTATACTGTATCCTGAAACATGTCAGCATTAATTACAGTAAACGGAAGCCTTACATCCTATATTGCCAACAGTTGTGATGGTTTAATATCTATACTGCCAAAATGTCGTCATTTAATTGCAAAACTAATAACGAATAAATTATTACCAGAAGCATTTGTATGTCTACACTGGAGTTTTGAGAATAACCTAGCCTCATGCAACTTGTCTATTCCTACAATGTTATTAGTTTTAGTTTTATATGTTCATGATTTAAATCTGAATTATATCAGTTTATCATGAATTTGTTTGTATACAAGTGATTATATTGATCTAAGCCATGATGTTTATTGCGTTGAGTATGCGATCCATAATTTATGTAATAATTGACTGGCTAGGCTACTAAATTGATTTGTAAGAACGTATACACACACAGCACACACTGTATTTAATAGCATTCAATACCATTAAATTTAATGTGATGAAAATGATAACAAGGAACAGGAGACAAGCAGGACGGCACATTGAAGGGGAACAACTCCCCCCATAAACATCTGAAGAATATTACCTAGGAGTATATATAACACCATGACTTATTCCAGACACAAATAGAATAATTTTTGTTATATTAACACATTTAGGTACATCTGCATTTATGCAGTTACCCTAGACTATAAGAAAGTGAGTACAGCGTGTCAAAAAACTAGCTACGTGGTGCTAAAAAAATCCCCATCACACAGCATGGTTAGCCATATAGAGGTATGTGATAAGTAATCTGCACTGGCAGACTCTGGGTGCATTATGAAGATATCATGAACACAAGAGTGAATAAGGTAGCAGTGATACTAAAAGTCCCCATCTCGCAGGATGGTTAGTCATACTGAGCCATACGTTCAGTAGCCTGCACTGGCAAATTTTGGGTGCAATATGAGAATATCCTCAAGAACACGACAGTGAATAAAGCAATTTGAAAGCTCCAGGTACCTTATGCCAATGGGTCTGAATGATTTAATAGCTGGGCATTCGGTGATGTAGTGTGTGGAAGATCATGTCCCAGTTCGTGCTCACAGAGTTTGCACCTGGAGTGCTCAGGATTTTTTTTGTTAAATGATATACAATACAAAGATCACATTTACATTAATTTACAAGAGAAAATACTATATTATATATTTTTATATAATTCTCAGTTAATCAATTTTCAGTATCATAACCGAGCATGAGCAATAAACCCCAAATGTTATACTGTACTTGATCCTGCCTCGCAAGAACTTCAATATTCAATATTCTGTTTACTGAGTAACTCTCCTGCCTGCCTATCCACACACAAGAAATGTAATCAGAAATAAGCAAAATTATTGTATTTTAATTTTCTTGCATTTTATGTCAATATGAAACATAAAAAAAAACTCATTAAATCCACTCTGATACTTGGTCCATAGAAAGCTTTAAGAGTGTCTGTAATCCGGTTTACAAGAACAACTTTCTGCTCACAGAAATAATACATATGCATATTTTTCTAAATTTCAGTACATTGGTCACACCTATCGTTGCCCTTAATGCCCAACATTAACAACCTAGCATTTGTAGGAAGGGTCTCATGAATATAGCGATACAATAATTCACGTTATTTGGGGCAATTAATTTAGCATGAAGGTTTGCCCATATTACTTGCCAGTTAATGAGTGGATATGCCTCCTCTGCTCTAGGGAACTATATGTGGGAGCAGAATATCATACACGTGTTAACTGTTCATCATTAAAAAAAAGCCTTCCATATTACAAATCCGCCTGAGAACATCAATTGCACATGAATAAAAGTGAGGCGAAATAAAGGCAAAGTCAGTATACTCTGGCATATGTATCAAGTAGCTAACACGTACTTTACAAAAATAATGCCCTAGCACATTTACACTATTCCTTTGCATTATCTCCTTTCTAAAGGCAACATATAAGATAACCAATGACTTATGATACACATCAGTATTACTATACCACCGTCTTTCTTATTATTACAGCCTTCTGAAACAGGGTTATTTTTTTATTTGACAACATATTCGTAGCTACTATTATATTTCTACATAGTATTTGCCAATTCGTAACCAATGTTGTTCTATATGTTTTACACCAGTAAACCCTAAGAGCTTTATTAGACTCCACTACCTTGAACCATGAATCTGTCCAGTAACTTTATTATTCCAACTGCCAAGCCTCATCATACACGTTTTGTCCTTGTTAATGACAGCACCTGTTGCTCTCTCAAAGTTGTCTAACACATTACCACCGCGTCTTCTGTCGATACAAAAATAGTGGTATCATCTGCATAACCAACAACAGGAAGTGTCATAGCATTAGGAGGACAAGGTGGAACAATAAAGTTATTGCTTTTTATTGCCAAGTACAGTGGCTCTTGAAAGATAACACAAAATCATTGAAAGGGGACATCCCTGACGTACCGACCGTTCAATTGAAAATGATTTACTTAAGACACCATATCTTGAGACGATTTCGGGGCTTTAGTGCCTCCGCGGCCCGGTCCTCGACCAGGCCTCCACCCCCCCATGAAGCAGCCCGTAACAGCTGACTAACTCCCAGGCACCTATTTACTGCTAGGTAACAGGGGCATCAGGGTGAAAGAAACTCTGCCCATTGTTTCTCGTTGGCGCCCGGGACCGAAGGATCACGCGTCCAGTGTTCTGTCCGCTCAGCCGCCGGCTCCCTTTGGAGTCATTAATACAAGCGCTGTTCCGACACTTGTTTATAAAGCATACAGATCCAATCAATAATTTTTTTCCACTCCTACTCTATCCATTTTTTATAATACAAACTGAACATCAAACGGTCAAAAGATTTCGACCAGTCGAGGTTTATCATGGAGGAAGGGACATTATTCTCAGACACATAATACACAACATTCCTAATTACATTATTACAATTGATTATGGATATTCCAGGCACACCACAGAATTGTTCCTTTGATATAATTTTATCCATTGCAATCTTAAGTCTATTTGCCAACAATTTGTAATCCTAGTTTAGCAAGGAAAGTGGCCTCCAGTTCGTTACAATATGCAAATCACCCGTTTTTGGTATCATTTTAATAATCCCATGAGATTGTGGCATGCTAAGCTTCCTATGCTGTATGCTATACTGCACTACTTGTACAAAGTCTTTACCAATGACATCTCATAGATAGAAATAAAATTCCGCCGGGAACCCATCACAGCCAGGTGATATACCCATCATTAAACTCTTGACAACACTCCACACCTCCTGCTTATCTACATCTTCCAACAATGACATGTTGTCATCCTGGATCATCCTGTCACCCGTGTACATTTTCCAAGGAAATACTCCCGCATACCTTGGTCTACATCCATTTTTTTTGTATAATTTCTCTAAGTCACCTTGAACATAACATACAATCCCATCCGTATTTGTCATGTCCGTCCCTTTAAAATGATAATTTCTTCATACTTGTCTAATCCCATATTGACCTTTGCATAAAGTTGTTTTAATCTGTGTTGGAATAAGGTTAAAAGGCCATACTTTTCAGCTGCCTTTCTTTTGGACTTTCACGAAAAAACTTTTGTATGCAATTTTACACGTCTCACCACTCCAACATTGAAACTTTTGCTTTTGCCCAACCAGGTGCTCCCACAATACTTGAAAATTATCAATTACATCTCTATTCTGCAACAGATGCAATTGAGCTTCCATAACCCTGTCCTCACTTTAACCTGATCGTTAATAACAAGTTTTACCACAACAAAGCAATGGTCTGAACAGCTGACCGGAACAGTACTGCAGGAGCTAATTTTATCATGTAATGTGTGCATATATATTCTATCAAGCCTAGAACCATTATTCTGACGAACATATGTGTATTCATAAACACCCCCCGTTAATGATATCACATCCTTGAGACCAAAACATTTCAAAAGTGTAATTAAAGCTTGAGATACACATGATGTTCGACTGAGTGCTACAATCTCTCACAGAGGTGACAATTAAAGTCGCCAATAAATATAATATTACGTGTATCATTTCTGATAAAATATAATAACTCTTTTTAGAGAACAATTCCTCCCTCTTTTTCTTCCTGCGGGTGCCAGAGGGAGCATACACATTAAGCAGAGAAATTATGGTGTCAAGAATGGAAAATCCTCGCATATAAAACATTACCATTATCATACATTTCGGTATTAAGATCCTTTATGTGGGCTTGTTTAGCAATCAGTATCATCGTACCATCTTTCAACAGGTTCGTAGCATTTATTAGGATTTCAAAATAATCAATCAAGTTTCTTAACATCTTGTACGTTGTGTTCTTACACTAAAAGCACATCCAATTTGTGATTTTTTAAACAAAGATACTAGTTGCAACTGTTTGATTCTACAGTTGAGCCCATTAATGTTTAAAGTAGCACAATTAAAAATTAATAGGCTTTCCGAATGTTATTTTGAGAGAGAAAAAATTACTCTTTATCAATCATTATCTCACTCGACACTAACTGAGTGTCATCTTTCCCTTTTCGAAATTTAAGTTTAACATTTTCCCTCACGGCTCGATTCTGTTCATGTTCTACAACATCCCACGTCGCATTATATTTGTAATTTTTAACATGATCGCCACTCACCGGTTGTATTGTGCCCTCGCTACTTTTCAGTAACTCTTTGTGACCTTGGTCAAGGTGAACTGGAACGGCAACCACCAGGTCAATTTTTCACAGACTTTTAATTTAATTTAATTTTAATTTAATATAATTTCAATTTAATTTAACTGTCTTCACATGACTGGTTATATAATCAGTTTTCACACGACTATTACTCTTTCTACCAGACCTTACAGAAGAGGGTGGAGTTGCCCTCTGCACACATCTCTTCGTCACTATCACGCATGGGGTCATCCTCTACATACAGTTGACAACTAATTACTTGTTCTATCGTTACCTCGTCAGGCTCAACATTATCTTCAGCATCGCAGCTCAGGACTGTTGCAGTGACTATGTTATGAGCGTCCACATGTACTTTGTCCTGGCTTTCCTCACCCTCACAAGGTTGGATGACAGCAGGTATGGCGTCCTGAGCAGTGTCGTCTGCATCGTCCTTGTCTGCTTTACCTTTATCGTACTGACCTAAGTCACCTGCACCGTCCTCACTCACACTGGGAGTCACTTCCAGAGACGTTTCACGAACAGAGTTTTGGATTACTTCATCCATCCCACTTCGAACTGCAACACTTAACAACAGTGAGTTCATTTCCTGGTACACTGTCCTCAATTAATGGCGGAAAATCATATTCACGAAAAATGTTGATACGTTCTGTTGCTTCTACCTGGCAGGCAGCAGCCAAACGACCATTATGCCCACACTTAAAACAAGTTTTCAATTGTCCACTGTACATAAATTTAATATATTGACCCGCTACTGACACTGATGAAGGAATATTACGATGAAGTTCCATTTTCACTGTTCTTGTACCACTGAAACACCCTTTTCCTGCTCCATAGGTATATTTATTGAAACGAACATTGTCTACTTTCGAGTATTATTCCAGAATGTGTGAATCAACATTTCAAAGGGTGCATCCCTCACAGAAACATATGTAAACGTCTTGCTCTAATTAATCATTTGCACTGGTCCTTTCTCATTAGGAAGACTGATAATGTCATCATCATACTTCTTTAGAAACTCAGAAAACGCCTCATTGTTTTCAAATTTCACCACCATTATGTTTCCTAGCAGTGATTGGAAACCAAATATTTCGTCCATCTTTATCTGTAGCACATCGAAGATCGTCGTGCAGACAAAGTCATAATCAGTATTACAACTGAACTTGACCTTCCACTTGGGTGGAGGTGTTTAGGAGCCCGTATACCATCCCAGCGTGAGTCTACAGGCTCATCAGTCAACACGCCGGCCGATAGCGATGACAAACACATCAGGCTACCACACGTAGCAGGGAAGAGCAACACAAACACGTCTGCTCTTCAGCACGTCAGGGACGCGACTCCAGGTGAAGTGCATAATGAATAAAAACTATACAGTTTTTCAATAATATGCTTCACATAATTGCGTGAAATTAGCACTTTGATCTACAAATGTAGATCAAATTGCATTTGATCTACATCAATACAAATTGCATTTGATCTATAAATGGTAGAAAAGAGATTCGACACAATAGATATCAAATACATTGGGATTTGACAGCGGGGAAAACAAGTGAGAAAATATTCACTAAAAAAAAAAATAATCGGGCATGCATGGAAGATGGAGACACTTGAGACACTAGAGAGTATAAATTTAAGGTGATATTAAGAAAATTAAACGAACTAAACGAGGAAGTAGAAGAAAAATCAATTTACAAATTCTGACGTAAATATTATATTCTTAATTTACAGATAATGCACTTGCTGGACACAATTTTGTATTACAAAGATTTCAGCTCACAGAATATTCATACTTCAATTTACTTTATACTAGCATTGTATAAAGATTTACTAAATCTTTATACAATGCTGTAAACTTCATAAGTGTGCAAAGCATCTCACCAAAAATATTTGAACCCTTTTATAGAATGCAAAGGTTTTTGAATCTAAACAGAGGAAATGTTCAGAGCATATGCCACAAACAGGCGCCGAAGCACAAATGGGTTGACATCAATACATACAATGTTGACCCTTATAGCATGCTCCAACAGAAGTCGGCTACCCCTTATTGTTACGTTATAGCACAGTACTCGCTTTGACCAACACGCAACATGAATTCAGGTGTTGGGGCAACAAAAGAAGACTTCTATACCCACCTTAGACTGCTATCTTTACGTGGTGAGTGGAATGTGAGCTCTTATCCCAGAGGGCAGTTAAATGTGACTTGAGCCCCTTACCGGTCAAAGAATAGAAGACAGACTATCTGAATTCTGTTCTTTACTGAAAAGTACCATGGTTTTGTTAGGTTAGTTAGCATTATCCCCACTGGTTTGACTCTTCCTGTTGGGATATCGAGCATCGATTGAAAACTTTGTTACAACATAGTTAATAAATAATTATTGCGTTGCTAATTCGCCAAATAAATTATTTATCAACAAAGACTTATATAATGTGCAGATTACACAATGTGCAATAACCGTGTTAAGTCGTGCTGGAGATTATATAAGGAATACAACATGCATATATGATATATTTGAATTGTCTTTACTTTAACAACCTTACCACATAAAAGTGTAAAACAGGGTAATCGTATGTATGCTTCCTTTTTTACAAGGAAATGTGCTTTAAACCAGGTATGTCAAACATGCGGCCCTTTGTAAGCACACCTGCGGCCTGCATAAAGGATACTGTAATTTGGTCAGTTAACGGCCAAAATTGCAGGTTTTATAATTTAAAGTATCACCTTAGACAGGATGGAAGCAAAGCACCTATGGAAGCAAAGTACCTAAGCAAACTGGAACTAGCACTGCTAGTTCCAGTTTGCACAGTTCTACTTTCAGTGTATTGTGAAGACTAATAATAAACAGAAGCTACCCTATGACTATCTCCATTGGTCAAACTATTATGTGTTAGCGAGAAGACCTACCATTAATGTATAATGACTTACTGAAAATGTATAACTCTTGAAATAGCACTTTCTCTGTAACTAGCTGACATTGTAACTATAATGTGTGGAGGATAGATGAAATTGTTTATGTAATAATCTAAGATGAGGTCTGATAAAGACCTTTTGTGCTCTCTGTAATGCTTTTTGCGCTACCGCTCACAGGATGAGTATGGGGTGCACAATAAACTAGCTGGCTCCGGCGGCAACAAAACACCTTTGGGATGTAATATCTAGAGCATCTAAGTCTAGCAGTATTTGTCATGGGTGACTTTAATTTTAGTGGAGTAAATTGGCTTAACAGAACAGGGAATAATGAAGCAGAAGATTTTTTAGAATTAACTGACGATTGCTTTCTTACGTAACACATTAAGGAACCAACGCGAGAAACCAATATTTTAGATTTAGTGTTAACTAACAGGGAAACACAAATTAATGACAACGAAATAGGGAGTGAGCTAGGAAACAGTGATCACAAAAAATCAGATTATGCATAGAATGGAATAGATATGTAGGAGAAAATTCGGTTAAAGTGCCAGATTCTCGAAAAGCTGATTTCAATAGCCTAAGAAATTTTTTGGAGTTGGTGTGGGGGGTGGGCCGGTCTTGGAGCGAGATGTGAACCCAGCGATAGGTGACGTAAAATGGGATTTCGATGTGGATTCAAAATATAACTTATTTTAAAATATTCTAAGCAACGCACAGGAACGTAGTATACCATACAAATTGAAAAGATCGAATACTAATGACCCAAAGTGGAAACCAAAGGATCTGAAGAACCTTATAGGTAAAAAGAGAGAGCCTTCTAAAAACGGCTCATATTGTGTGTCCAGAGAAAGCACACTTATTCAAGGATGTTTCATTAACCAGGAACACTGTTGCTGAACGGATATATGAAATGTCAAGTGATTTGAAGCAACAGTTGAAAGCCGCATCATCAAGATTTGAACATGAAAAATGAAAGCTGGATCTGGCTTTTGCTGTGGACATTACTACACAATTAACTGATCTTAATTTTAAATTACAAAATAAAAACAAACTCATCCCTCGGTTGTATGATGACATCAAGGACTTCATTACAAAACTATACTTATGGAAGTCACAACTGTCAAATGAAAATTTAGTTCATTTTCCTAAGTGCAAAGAGCTGAAAAACACTGTCAATACTGAGTCTGTACTTAGCTTTGCTAAGTATGACAGTCACCGGGAATTGTTGTCAAAGGAATTTCAGGAAAGATTTCGTGATTTATCATCTTTTGAACACCACTTTGCATTTTTCTCAGCACCATTCACCTTTGACATTACTTAGGTAAAAGAAAGCCTGCAGATAGAACTATTAGAAATTCAGTCGAATTCTACACTCAGAGCAAAGTATCTTGAAGTGGGGATATCTGGTTTCTTTTCATACTTTCCTGAAAAGTTTAAAACTTTAGAAAGTTTGCCACAAGGATTATAGCACTGTTCGGTTCTACTTATGTATGTGAACAGTTATTTTCCTTCATGAAATCAACAAAAACTTCTCAGAGAACAAGGATGACTGATTAACACTTGTCATTTCTGATCAAAGTGGGAACTGCACAGACATTTCAGCAAAAAATGTTATTTAAAAAGAAGTGTCAAGCCTCAGGACAAAACATTAAAAATGACTGAATAGTCGTAAATAATTGTTCATTTTGAATTGTTGTAATTTTTGTTCACTGTATTTGTTGATGTTGCATACAAGTCTATGTTGCTGGTTAAAATGTATTTTTTTCTTTTGTTAAACTACTTCTTTACTTGTATGTGATTGTAAATTGCGTCTTGAACCGGCGCAGGCTCATATATTATATATATATATATATATATATATATATATATATATATATATATATATATATATATATATATATATATATATATATATATATATGTATATATATATATGCGGAAAATCCACAGAGAAAAATGAAAGGAGGTAACGTTTCGACTTTGTTAAAGCCTTTGTCAAACCAGACTGACAAGAGGAAGGGAATTGGGAGGATATATAGGCCGACACCTGACCAACCCAACCCTAGGGAAAGAATTAACCAGAGACAGGTAAAGCTTAGCTTAGAATGGTCAAAGAGGATTAAGCGGTCAGAGAAAAAGGATGAAAGATTAAAGAAAAGCCTCATGAACATGCAATAAATGAATATATAAATATAAAATTATAATGAGACATTGTAAGCCTCTCTAACAATTACAGTTTTTCTTAAACTGTTGTGCAATATTATAACTTAAAAATGGATCAAGTTTGTACATTCCAGTACTAACATTAAGAAGATTTGGACACTGACTGATTAGAGCAGACTCAATCAAATTCCGTTCCACGAAATCCCCACAATTGGTAATGCTTTTTGCACCATTCCAGTTAATATTGTGATCGCATAAATTCGTATGTAGATACAATGCATTAGACGTTTGGGCAGTTCTAATACTATAAGCATGTTGTGACAACCGCAATTGTAAGACTTTCCTGTTTGTCCAAGGTACACAGAATCACAATCATTGCAGGGAATTGAATACACGCAACCTGCTTCGTCTTCGCTTTCTTCGAAAATGCCTCAGTGAACAAGTGCTTCCCCGTTCATTATTACCCAACAGCGTTCTTAAATTGTCAGATCAGCCGTTTGATGAGATACCCCGCATAGTGCTTATAAAAAACATCGATTTACTTAAATTTGAAGTTCGTGAATGTTTTAAAGTGGTGAATAAATGTAAGTACGCTTTTCTCCAAGCCATTCCGCCTGAGTGGAACCGTTGTTTGATGGATTACTGTTATACTACTCTGAGGTCTACCTGCAGAAAGGTGAGTACTAAACTAGATTTCAAATTAAAGAACCTTATTCAACGAAGTGACTGGAATAAACACTCTAACCAGGAGTTTGTTATAAACCTCTCAGATAGACAGCTTGATAATGACACGATTACTGCATTAGGATATGGTCTGAGCTTTGCCACATCTAATGGAACAGTCAATTATGTAGATATTGCCAAAGGTTTCTGCAATCTTGAAAAGTATAGTAATGTCTCAGTTGAAGATATTAATGTGTGCAAAGGGATGATGTATGGTGTTTTACTTAACAATTCTGTTCCTAACTGTCCAAGTCGATTTGTTCATGCGTTCAAAAATCTCAAAAAAGATAGTTCATTACATATTACCAAGGCTGATAAGTCAAATGCAGTAGTTATTATGAATAAAGATGACTATGTCCGAAAAATGGAGTTACTCCTGGAAGACAGGGATACTTATCTATTG
>WNGS01008507.1:14473001-14489896 GCA_020271785.1 Procambarus virginalis
TTGAGCAGAGGCTCCATTTTCAGAGGTGACAGCAAGGCCGAGTTCGAGCCTGATGGTGAGAGTGCAGCAAGTCAGTGCTGGCTCAAGAGCAGATTGCAAGGGGGCAATCTCACACAGGGAGGGAAGCAAGCCCACCCTAGTGCACTTAACCTGGTGACAAGGTATGAAGGTAAAGATGCCTAGCATGGCAGCACTGAGAAAGACGATTCGATGGATGCATACATCGATCGCCTTTTGAAGAAAGGCTGAAAATGCAAGATGGCAAAGGTCATTTTGGGCTGGTGATTTTCCATGGTTCAGATCCCCAGCAGCATAATGATTTTGTTCTTTAAGGATTGCCTTGGTAAAGGGTTATAGTAGATCTGCAGAGGGAATGCTGATCACATTCCAAGTTAGGTCCAGGTAGAAACGGACCGGGGAGTTTGACAGATGTCAAGAGTTTCGCTCATGTCCTTGTTAGAGGAGCGAGACCGAGGAAAAGCAAGGGAGAGACCCCAAGCTCAGTAGGGTGAGTGTAGGTGCTTGTAGAAGGGCTTTCTCCCAGATAGTTCAGTCGGTAGAGCAAGACCGGCTGGTGTTTGACAGTTGGACAGGTAGGGTGATCCTGTCAACTTGTTGCAATGTCAGGTGGAAAACTGACAGTAAGTTCTTAGTAGGCTGAGGGGAGGTAGAAGTACTTCACCGGTAAGGCCACACCAATGTGTTGCTCATGTGTCCAGTATGACACAGACCGAGGATGGAAATGGGAGGTTCAGTGATGGAAATGGTTGCGAGGTGTTGAACCGGCCAGGACCAGAGCTAGAGCCAAACATGTTGCCACTCCAAGGTCAGGCAGCACCACCAGGGTGATCCGGTGGTAGTACACAGGGACCCTCAGGCCAGTGATGTATAGGAAACAGAGTTACACACTACACACTTGTTTAGCTAGTACACCTGTTGGGCAGGTGTGTGCAGAAAAACTAGCTGGTGTTTTGAATGTATTTTCCTTGCAGGAAAATATATTCTTTAGTGGGAGGTAGTGTGAGGAGATGTAGAATCTCCTCAGCTAGTTTTCCTAGTTTCTAGAATAGGCTAGTCGCTCTAGGGACTCTAGAAACTGAAGCTTTCAAATTTACATATACTTGTTGGGTGTCATATGAAAGCTTATGTTAAATGCTGGCAGTTAAAACTAATGAGAGGTCTGTGATTGCTCTGTAGAGAGAATTACAGCAAAATTTGCCTGTTCTGTGAAACAGAGAGGGTAGTATAACAAAAACCGTTAGAGGTGGAGGGGGGACAGTGGGGCGAACGCTGCCTCCCCCCCACCAAGGGAGACGTTGAGACGTTGTGTTAGGCCTCACCCTCCTTGTGACGTCACGCCACGCCACAGGCGAGGGGCCCGTGTGATTGGTCTAAGCACCCCTACTCCTATGCCGAGTTTTGGCGCGAAAAGCTGTCATTGGAAGCGGCATCAGGACCAGTGCCGGCTTCCTGCTGATTGGTCAAGACAAGGTAGGGGGAGAAATATGGGCATGTGAGCCTCTCTAGCCGCCAAGAGAGTTTAGTTTGAATTGGGCAGCCAGGGTGTGAGTAGTGTCTAGGTGGGGGGTGGCGGGCCTGCCACCCCCACCACCGTTATCGCTCCTGTCGTTCTGTTTACTCATATTGCATGGCACTCCAGCCACCCTGGGTGTGTCGAAGCCCAAAATTGCGAGAAACTGGGACTTGGACTTTGAATTCCGCCCGACGTCGTCCATGTGGTAGGTGACGCCGGCCAGTGTCACCCTGTCACCCCAGTGTAAGAGCGAGTCATGCTCTGGTATGATGGGGTTGTTAGTGATTCCCCATCCATGTGTGTATGGCACGCGGCCACCCAGGCCGCCCCCTGGCCACCGCGGCCACCCGCCGGCCGCCCAGCCACCCACCTTACACCGCGCGCGAGCTGCTCGGGTGGGGTGGGGTGGGGTGCTGTGACGTCACGCGCCACCCGTGGCCACCCTCCTGAAGGCCACGCAGTGGCCACATGTTGGCCACCACCTTTGGCCACCCCCTTGGCCACATTCCCAGGACAGCCTAGGCCACATCTTGTCGACGCACGAGGAGCAAGCTAAGTGTTGACAGCCAGGTGGTAAGGACCTGGGAAATGAGGAAATGTGTGGACGGAAACGTGAGTACTTTATCAGTGTATAACAGGGTCTCAGTTATATGAGAATAGTGAAAAGTTGTGTGGGCCCCTAGCCCGGCCAGGCTAGGGAAGTAGCTGAGACGCCCGTCTGTGGCATGCCCAGGTGACTGTGGGGCAGTACCTGGAGTGGGAAATTGTCACTGTAAATCACGTAGTGTTATAATTATATATCTGTAGATATATTGTTGTGTGTAGACTGACTGGAGTTTGGGACCAGTCAGTGTAGAGAAATCATCATATAAATGATCCAGTCTGGCGATTCTGTATAATCGTCCAGCCTTGGTTAGTGCCATGGTACCTCATTATGTAATTAGGCCAGGTTAGAGTTAATTAAGCAGGCCCGTGGGGCAGGGTTATTAGTGGATATCCTGAGGTCTGTATATGTCCTGGTGATTAATTTACATTGTTTATGGAGGCCATTTCCATATGTTTCATTTGCATGTTGCATGTATTATGTTGTGTGGTGAGTCAGTAGATGTGATCGCTGACTGATTGCCTAATGATGTCATTAGCATGGGGGGCATGCTGACGGTATCATTATGTGCAGGTTTGTGCAGTGTTATCAGGTATACGATATTACTGTCCTAGGAACTGTGTTGAGGATTTAAAGGGACCCTTTGAGTATTCAGGGAAATTCTCAGTCACTTAATGGGAGCGAGCAATTTGTTAATTTGCCTAATTATGGGAGAATTAGTGCCAGCTGTCCGCGTAGAGCGACGGTGTCTTATATTAACGTATATTGTCTTGCTGAAGCCACCGGGATCGGGCGATCTTTTGCAACGTTTGCAAGATTAGAGGGACAGTAAGATTGGTATACCTTGAGTGTTGCAAAACCGTGTGTCACTACTGTGTGGGCATAGTAATTAACGAGTTGCAGTAGCAACCGTATGTGGGCAGTGCTATTTTATGTTTTGCATGCCATTATATGTGTGACCTATGTAACCTTAGGGTTACTTTGTTTCTTTGAGTTGTGTGGAGTACTTAAGGATTCAGTGAGTTAATTAGGGGTAATTAACTGGATAAGGGGGTGCACACTTGAAGTTGTTGAATGAGTGAGTGCTGTTATGGGAGAACAGTGTTGAACTTGAGCTTGTGGGAATACGTGTCCGGTGCAATTAATTGTCCGTGTGACAATTAATTGACCACTCTAGCTAATTATGTAATTAGCATTCTCATCATGAATTCACGTAGTGGGAGAGGATCTGTCAGAGTCTGTCAGTGATAGTGCTAACGTCAGTTGCTCGAGACTAACTGCCTTTCAGGGTTGGGGCAATTAGTGGCTCATGATAATTAGTGGAGTAATTAACGTCTGGAGTCTTGAGGACTCAGATGACTCGGTAAAGCGAGGTCATGGGGTTAGCATAATACGTTATATTAATCATATTCTGTCTGGTGACAGTGGATTAAGTTGCACTCATTGTTAATTAGGGTAATTAACTCCTCTTCCGTGAATTCACAGTGTTTGATGAGACCTGCTTAGGCAGTGCGGAGTGAGACGTATTTATGTATGATTAATTATCGGTCCTGGTGACAGTTAATTAATTGCTCAAGGCTAATTAGGGTAATTAGCACTCATTAGTAAGTAAACGTAATTAGTGATACACAGACTGTTGAGAAGCCACCCACTTGGGGTAGGCTTAGTTAACGTAACTCAATTGGGATGTAATTAGTGGTCCGTTTGACCTTAATTAAGAATTACTCACTGAATACTTGCAAGGAGTCAAGTGTGATGTAATTTAAGAGTTTGAGTTATTGTGACAAGAGGACTTGTGTTAACGTAGAGTACTATCATGTTGTGTCTAGCGTGAGACACTTGTTTGTGATTAAAGTAGTACTTGTTGCTGACTGCTGTGATCAGTCAATTTCCATCATTATTCACATAATCAATGTTGCAATTGATTAAGGCAATTTCTTTTGGTTATCGTCTAGTGACGAGGGTAAAGTAACTTAGGGATGAGTGGAGCTGTGTCCCAGAATCCCACCTTGCCTGACTGTGTTCACTTTAGTTGTGATAGGGGGAGTCACTGTTAGACTACCCACCTGATTACGGGGGTCGCTCCTGTTGGACTGGAGGACCTTAAGCTTGTGATTAGAGTAGCTGCCACTAGGAAGTCGTGTCACTATTGATTGCTTGCTTGTGTCATCAGTGGACGAATTGTTCAGTTAGTTCATGTTGTCAGCCCGAAGTGTCAGCAGGATGGAGCCTGCTGTCATTTCTCGAGGGGCTGTTGAATAGCTGTGTTGCAAATGCCACTGGTTGGACTGTAACGTAATTAAATCACACGCTGTGGTGTAACTTAGTCTGTGATATTTTTCTTTGAGTTTGCAATATTGCGTCATCAGTGGGCACACCTGTGTTCAGGTTAGTTCAGTATGCAGCCACACAGCAAGGGTTGCTATTTAGCTGTTGGTTATGGTGCCACTGGATGGACATTAACGTAAAGATTAATTTGAGGAAGGGTGCTGGAGTTGCCAGTGAACCCATTAGTTATTGATGTCATTGAAAGGCTACTGATTTGATTGCATTGCAACCGCTATTGCAGGTGTAGACTGCACTGAGGCGTAGAACAGTTAGGAGGTTACTGGAGACGTGTTCCAGAACTCACTGTGTCATTTGTTGTAATTGTGATTATAGATCTGTTAGTTCTTGCTTGCGTGTTGATTCCTCTGTGGGCACGCTTATGTTCGAGTAACGTCATTGACATTCTTTTGTTTTAATGTAGTAGTCTAGTCTCTTGTTATAATAAATTGTTATTTGTTAACAGTCTTTGATGTCAACCTTCAACTATTCTGTACCACTCCCATTGTTCTGATTTATATTTGATATTGTTGTTTTAAATCTTTGATATGACGGCTGCGCTCCTGGGAATTCGAATTCCAATTCATAGCGCCACACAACAAATATAAAATTTGATTGTGAGAACCCGTCGGTTACCCTTTATTGGTTTTAACGTCATGTTTAACTAGGAGGAACCAGCGGCCTATTGTGGACAGGTTTCCACCCCTGCTGGTGGAAGCCTGGCGGTTTGCTCCCGCTTCTCCTTTTTCTACTGGACTCATGCTTAACTGCCAAGAGCAGCCTTTAAACTTGTAGTCCACCTCCTAAGGGAGGTAGGCGTAGAGAAAAATCTCACACCTCTTTGGCCAATCGATCTACAAAGTCATGTTTTCCAACTCCAACATGGGATGGGATCCACACAAATTTTATACAAGAGTTATTATCATTATTAAAAAAATTACATTCCATTTAATATTACAAGCTACTTCCGACATACATTGTGATGGGTTATTTAAGGACTGCAGAACACTTTTAGAATCACAGAAAATAACTCCACCAACATTGAGTTTAAGGTTTTCAGTGGCTAGATAAATGCCCAATAGCTCGGTCTGTGTCGTGCTTGCCCAGTTGTTCAATCTCTGTGACTTTGTAATATAGTGTAAGGAGTGATGAGGGACATAGTTTATAATATTTTAAAGTATGCGAATTGCAGTTTAATATTTTTTGTTGCATGTGATTATTGAAGTAAAGTTTGTTGTCAACATGTACGTCTAGAAATGTTTCTTCTCTAATACATTCGAAATTTGTACAGTATAATTCATTTTTATCCCTGTTTGTCTAGCTGATTTGTTTCAAAATAATTCTTTTACTGTGTTCGGTGTGAATTTATTCGTCATTTAAGTACAGGCTTCCACATTGCTACATCATTTCGTGTTTAGCTTGGAAAATATATAGATAGTCACGGTCACGGCCCGTATGGATTTGTTCGTTTATATTGATAGTACCACCCTCTCCTCTTCCCATCCCTTCGTTAACCCCAAACTCCTCATAAAACTCATAACCTTTCCAGCATATTTTTCACATGGAGGATGTCGAATTTTAACCCTAAACAGGGAAGCCAAGTGTTCAGTTATTTCTTATGTATGCTTTTATGTTAATATTGCGGGCGCGACATGATATCCCGCCATGTTTGTTTACGTCAGCTGTAAACAAACATGTCGGGATATCATTTACATTCCTATTCACTCAAGAAATATACTGCATATAAATTTGCACGTACTTGATACAATTACCCAAAACTTAACGTTAAGAGTAAAATTCTAAAGAGTATTTTTTTTTTTTTTTTTTTTTTTTTTTTTTTTTTTTTTTTTTTTTTTTTTTTTTTTTTTTTTTTACAATACGCGAAATGTGGTCATACTGTTTCAAGGTTACGGGTCTATGCTTAGTTTCACAATTATTCTGGCAATTCCGTGTAACTTTCAAGCATGTCACTGCGCGAGACGGACTGATATGAGACGCGAGTGAGAATTCTCTAGTTCATACAATTTTGTTCCGTTTCCTTAATGTTCGACGAGATGTAAAGAAATGATTATTGTCACAGTACTTCAGAAATCGGACTATGTTCTCTTTTTTGTTAATTTGCATGGCATTGAGCAAATTGCTCAAGCCCAAGTATAGTGATTCTGTTCATGTCCGAGATTTGAGCACCAGAGAAATACATTAATTTGTTAAATTACCAAACTAATGCTAGACACGCACTCGCGAAGCTTCACTTGCCATGAGACTATCGTCTTGATGTTGGCCTTAGGTGCGAAAAACTGGTTTATAGAGTATAGCAAAGATGGGAATTCAAAATCGATCCATGTAACCAATTTCGGACACGAAATGTCTTGGCAGAACTTATTCTTTACTGATCATAAGGTCAGACGTCGTATTAGACGAGGTCAGTTGAGTTCGATTGGCTTGGGCAGGAACACAAGAGAGTTAAGTGTGAGTAAGCTGAGCTATAAGAATTTGCTGCTACCCATAGTTACACGTTACTATTGTGCTTGTCGTTTTGCAACTAGTGTCCATGTTTCAAATTGGTGCTTGTTATGATTTTGTATAATTAACACCTGAACGGTGATCTTTAAACGTTTGACATAAGCTCGGAATAATTAATATATCCTTTGTCGGTTGTTTTTATCGCAGTTCATTTACACTAACCTTTTATGTTGAAGGTGTCAGTGCTTATTATTACTATTGTGCTTGTTACATACTCATGTTCTTATTCTGTAACCATCTAGTTGTGCTTCGACTCTTGTTCCCGCCTCACAGCTGTCAATCAGCTGGTGTACAGGTCTCTGAGCCTATTGGTCTCTATCATAACTACATTTGAAACTGTATGGAGTCAACCTCCACCACATCACTGCCTAGTGACCCTAATGCATTCCATTTATTAACTACCCTTACATTGATAGATTCTTTGTAATTATTTTGTGGCTCATTTGAGTACTAAGTTTCCATCTGTGTCCCCTTGTTTGTGTTCCGCCTATGGTGAATAGTTTTTGTCTACCCTGTCAATTCCGCTGAGAATTTTGTAGGTGGTGAATCATGTCTCCCCTAAATCTTGTCTACCAGGGACGTGAGGTATAATTTCTATAGCCTTTTCTCGTAACTCTTATTTCTCAGCTCTGGGACTAGTCTGGTGGCATACCTCTTAATTTTTTGTAACTGTCTTGTGTTTAACTACGTATGGACTCCAAGCTGGAACTGCATACTCCAGTGTGTGTACACTGCTGTGCTTGTGTGTACACTGCTGTGCTTGTGTGTGTACACTGCTGTGCTTGTGTGTGTACACTGCTGTGCTTGTGTGTGTACACTGCTGTGCTTGTGTGTGTACACTGCTGTGCTTGTGTGTGTACACTGATGTGCTTGTGTGTGTACACTGATGTGCTTGTGTGTGTACAATGCTGTGCTTGTGTGTGTACACTGCTGTGCTTGCGTGTGTGTACACTGCTGTGCTTGTGTGTGTGTACATTGCTGTGCTTGAGTGTGTACACTGCTGTGCTTGTGTGTATACACTGCTGTGCTTGTGTGTGTACACTGTGTGTGGTGTGTGTGTACACTGCTGTGCTTGTGTGTGTACACTGCTGTGCTTGTGTGTGTACACTGCTGTGCTTGTGTGTGTACACTGCTGTGCTTGTGTGTGTACACTGCTGTGCTTGTGTGTGTACACTGCTGTGCTTGTGTGTACACTGCTGTGCTTGTGTGTGTACACTGCTGTGCTTGTGTGTGTACACTGCTGTGATTGTGTGTGTGTACACTGCTGTGCTTGTGTGTGTGTACACTGCTGTGCTTGTGTGTGTGTACACTGCTGTGCTTGTGTGTGTACACTGCTGTGCTTGTGTGTGTGTACACTGCTGTGCTTGTGTGTGTGTACACTGCTGTGCTTGTGTGTGTACACTGCTGTGCTTTGTGTGTACACTGCTGTGCTTGTGTGTGTACACTGCTGTGCTTGTGTGTGTGTACACTGCTGTGCTTGTGTGTGTGTGTACACTGCTGTGCTTGTGTGTGTGTGTACACTGCTCTGCTTGTGTGTGTGTACACTGCTGTGCTTGTGTGTGTGTACACTGCTGTGCTTGTGTGTGTGTACACTGCTGTGCTTGTGTGTGTGTACACTGCTGTGCTTGTGTGTGTGTACACTGCTGTGCTTGTGTGTGTGTACACTGCTGTGTTTGTGTGTGTACACTGCTGTGCTTGTGTGTGTGTACACTGCTGTGCTCGTGTGTGTGTACACTGCTGTGCTCGTGTGTGTGTACACTGTTGTGCTCGTGTGTGGGTACACTGCTGTGCTCGTGTGTGGGTACACTGCTGTGCTCGTGTGTGGGTACACTGCTGTGCTCGTGTGTGTGTACACTGCTGTGCTCGTGTGTGTGTACACTGCTGTGCTCGTGTGTGTGTACACTGCTGTGCTCGTGTGTGTGTACACTGCTGTGCTCGTGTGTGTGTACACTGCTGTGCTCGTGTGTGTGTACACTGCTATGCTTGTGTATGTACACTGCTATGCTTGTGTATGTACACTGCTATGCTTGTGTATGTACACTGCTATGCTTGTGTATGTACACTGCTATGCTTGTGTATGTACACTGCTATGCTTGTGTACCCTGCTGGGCCTGTGTGTACCCTGCTGGGCTTGTGTACTCACCTAGTTGTGTTTGCGGGGGTTGAGCTCTGGCTCTTCGCCCCGCCTCTCAACCGTCAATCAACAGGTGTACAGATTCCTGAGCCTATTGGGCTCTATCATATCTACACTTGAAACTGTGTATGGAGTCAGCCTCCACCACATCACTTCCTAATGCATTACATTTGTCAACCACTCTGACACTAAAATATCTTTCTAATATCTCTTTGGCTCATTTGGGCACTCAGTTTCCACCTGTGTCCCCTAGTGCGTGTGCTCCTTGTGTTAAATAGCCTGTCTTTATCTACCCTATCAATTCCCTTCAGAATCTTGAATGTGGTGATCATGTCCCCCCCTGTGTGTGTACCCTGCTGTGCTTGTGCGCGTACCCTCCTGTGCTTGTGTGCGTACCCTGCTGTGCTTGTGTACTCGCCTAGTTATCCTAACCTAGTTGGTCTTGCGAGGATTTAGCTTTGACTCTTTGGTCCCGCCTCTCAACTGTCAATCAACTGGTGTACTGATTCCTGAGCCTACTGGGCTCTAGCATATCTACATTTGAAACTGTGTATGGAGTCAGCCTCTACCACTTCACTGCCTAATGCATTGCATCTGTTAACTACTGACATCGAAAAAGTTCTTTCTAACGTCCCTGTGGCTCATTTTTGTACTAGGTTTCCATTTGTGCCCCCTTGTTCGCGTACCACCCTTGCTAAACAGTTTATCTATCCTATCAATTCTGAGAATTTTATGGGTAGTGATCATGTCGCCCCTGACTCTTGTCTTCCAGTGCCGTGTGGTTTAGTTCCAGTAATCTTTCTCGGAGCTCATAACTCTCAGCTCGGGGACTAGCCTGATGGCATACCTCTGAACCTTTTCTAACATAGTTTTGTGTTTGATTAGGTGTGGACTCCACGCAGGAGCCGCATACTCCAGTATTGGGATACAAGATTCTGAATGCTTCCTTACACATGTTTCTGAAGGCAGTTCTTATGTTCGCCAGCCTTAAATACGTTATCTTGAGGTTATCTTGAGATGATTTCGGGGCTTTTTTTTAGTATGTACACTGTGTACATACAGTGTGCCTGTTTTTTAGTATGTGCCTGGTCGAGGACCGGGCCCCGCGGCCCGGTCCTCGACCAGGCCTCCACCCCCAGGAAGCAGCCCGTGACAGGTGACTAACACCCAGGTACCTATTTTACTGCTAGGTAACAGGGCATAGGGTGAAAGAAACTCTGCCCATTGTTTCTCGCCGGCGCCTGGGATCTAACCTAGGACCACAGGATCACAAGTCCAGTGTGCTGTCCGCTCGGCCGACCGGCTCCCGTCTATCAACGTTGCTGATATCATTTTGACATGCGCTTCAGGGACAAGTCTGGTGTGATATCAACCCCCCAGATCTTTCTCTTCCTGACTTCTGAAGGATTTTCTCTCCAAACTGGTGCCTTGTGTTTGGCGTCTTGATCCCTACGCCTATTTTCATCACTTTGCTTGAGTTAAACTAGTAGCCATTTGTTGGACCATTCATTCAGTCTGTCCAGGTCATCTTCTAGCCTCTTGCTGTCCTCCTCCTGTCTTAATCCTTCTTATCATTTTAGCATCATCAGCAAACATTGAGAGGAATGAGTCTATACCTTCTGGAAGGTCATTCACTTGAATCAGAAACAAGATATTTCCGAGTACAGAACCCTGTGGGACCCCGGTGGTGACATCACGCCAGTCTGAGGTCTCACGCCTGACAGTTACTCTCTGCTTCTTGTTGTTTAGGTACTCCCTTATTCATTGGAGCACCCTACCACTTACTCCAGCTTGTTCCTCCAACTTATGCAACAGGTTCTTATGGGGTACTGTGTCAAACGCTTTCTGACAGTACAAAAAAAAAATTAAGTTTGCCCATCCTTCTCTTTCTTGCTGAATGCTTGTTGCTTGTCATACAATTCTATTATACCTGTGAGACAGGACTTCCCATCCCTGAACCCATGCTGGTGGTGTATTAGAAAGTCCCTTCTCTTTACGTTTACACTATGCTTGTGCGTACGCTTGTGTATTTACCTAGTTGTGCTTGCGTACAACTAAACTTGAGCTTTGGCTCTTTGGTCCCGCCTCTCAACTGTCAACTGGTGTACAGACTCTAGAGCCTATTGGGCTCAATTAAATCTACATTTGAAAGATTTCGACATTATCAAGACAGTCGACTTGATAATGGTCCAGAACTGACCGAAACGTCGTCGCCCCTTCATTTTCTAGTGATTGATTTGTTCTAAATTGAAACTGTGTATGGAGTCTGCCTCCACCACATCACTGCTTGATGCATTCGTCATGATGTGTGTGTACACTGCTGGGCTTGTCTACACTGCTGGGCTTGTGTGTGTACACTGCTGGGCTTGTGTGTGTACACTGCTGGGCTTGTCTACACTGCTGGGCTTGTCTACACTGCTGGGCTTGTGTGTACACTGCTGGGCTTGTGTGTACACTGTTGGGCTTGTGTGTACACTGTTGGGCTTGTGTGTACACTGTTGGGCTTGTGTGTACACTGCTGGGCTTGTGTGTACACTGCTGGGCTTGTGTGTACACTGTTGGGCTCGTGTGTACACTGTTGGGTTCGTGTGTACACTGTTGGGCTCGTGTGTACACTGTTGGGCTCGTGTGTACACTGTTGGGCTCGTGTGTACACTGCTGGCTCGTGTGTACACTGCTGGGCTCGTGTGTACACTGCTGGGCTCGTGTGTACACTGCTACACCTGTAGATGTACACTGCTGTGCTATCCATGTTTGTGTACAGGGCTTTTGTTGAGTTATTGAGTTCAGTACCTTTCTGGGTATTTTGCTAGTTCGTTATTTACAATGCAGCAATATTATTGTAGTAGCGGAATGATAGGCCTACATCGGTATTACCGCATCAAACCTTACTAGGGTTAGCATGGTGGCGTCAGATGTTCACAGGGTGGGCATGGTGGCGTCAGGTGTTCACAGGGTGGGCATGGTGGCGTCAGGTGTTCACAGGGTGGGCATGGTGGCGTCAGGTGTTCACAGGGTGGGCATGGTGGCGTCAGGTGTTCGCAGGGTGGGCATGGTGGCGTCAGGTGTTCACAGGATGGGCATGGTGGCGTCAGGTGTTCACAGGGTGGGCATGGTGGCGTCAGATGTTCACAGGGTGGGCATGGAGGTGTCAGGTGTTCACAGATGGGCATGGTGGCGTCAGGTGTTCACAGGATGGGCATGGTGGCGTCAGTGTTCACAGTATGGGCAGGGTGGCGTCAGGTGTTCACAGGATGGGCATGGAGGCGTCAGTGTTCACAGGGTGGGCATGGTGGCGTCAGGTGTTCACAGGGTGGGCATGGTGGCGTCAGGTGTTCACAGGATGGGCATGGTGGCGTTAGATGTTCACAGGGTGGGCATGGTGGCGTCAGGTGTTCACAGGATGGGCAATGGTGGCGTCAGGTGTTCACAGTAGGGCAGGGTGGCGTCAGGTGTTCACAGGGTAGGCATGGTGGCGTCAGGTGTTCACAGGGTGGGCATGGTGGCGTCAGGTGTTCACAGGGTGGGCATGGTGGCGTCAGGTGTTCACAGGGTGGGCATGGTGGCGTCAGGTGTTCACAGGGTGGGCATTGTGGCGTCAGGTGTTCACAGGGTGGGCATGGTGGCGTCAGGTGTTCACAGGGTGGGCATGGTGGCGTCAGGTGTTCACAGGATGGGCATGGTGGCGTCAGGTGTTCACAGGGTGGGCATGGTGGCGTCAGGTGTTCACAGTATGGGCATGGTGGCGTCAGGTGTTCACAGGATGGGCATGGAGGCGTCAGGTGTTCACAGGGTGGGCATGGTGGCGTCAGGTGTTCACAGGGTGGGCATGGTGGCGTCAGGTGTTCACAGGATGGGCATGGTGGCGTCAGATGTTCACAGGGTGGGCATGGAGGCGTCAGGTGTTCACAGGGTGGGCATGGTGGCGTCAGATGTTCACAGGGTGGGCATGGTGGCGTCAAGAACCTCACCGCTCCACAAAAGTGTGGGTGGCAGACCATACGGGAGCGAGAGATGTCACTGAGGACGGCTGTACCTGGTGGTATGCCACCATGGCAGCACCACACGCTAATCCCATAAAATCTCACATTGTTTCTCGCGGGTCTGGTAACAAACGGTTCAGCCTCATGCAAGACAGCTAATGAGGATTCATGGACCTTGTTCAGGGGAACAGGCAATTACGACACGTGTTAAGGCGGTAATGATTGTTCGTCAACAGCATAACCATAGCTCACTGTAATACATGTCGTGGCCATTAATATTTATTCAGGCATGCCATGTAAAGCGATTACCTAATTCTATTTGCTTGTAAAAATGGGAGAGTAATGCTCTCGTATTCCAACTGCGTGTATCTGTTGAGCGCCAGAATGTGCGAGACAGGGTCATCCTCCTCTATAATGACCAATGAACACAAGACACTCTTGAAGCAGAAAACATATTAGTGACAACACTTGACTGGAATACACATTTCTGAAAGTGGCAAAATCTAAAACTATATATTGAACAAGTAACGTAAACTTGAGGTACACCCAAACATTAAACATTATAAAAATTTTAAGACCAGTTTTAATGAACCTTGAGACTTCGGATACGTTATCAGCTGACATAATAGAATAGAATAATTTTGCTCCTTATCCTAGTTGAGATGGCACAATAATAATCTGACCTTGATCAGATTATTCATATCTCAACAGAAATTGTGGGGAGTGGCGAGTTTATTTGCAGGTATTAATTAACCTGAGTGAATTGTTCTTAACTTTTTTACTTATCAAGGTAAAACAGGTACAGTTGTCTGAACCCCTCGATGATGTGTCATGTAGGATGTTACAAACCGTACATTAATGCTTGTGACACATAACAGCAACAAATATTGTAATCTAGGGACATTTACCGATGCTGCAATCTCGTATAATCGCATGGTTTGTACAGGCAAGAATTATAATTAATCACACATATAAAAATAACTATTAGAATGATATTTCAGTTAATTATCAGTATATCAACAGATGGGCAATCACATGTAAATCAAAATAAAATTGTCTCCACAGACTAACATACTACAACAGAACAAAATAGATATATAACAAGCACTTAACTCCTAGATGTGATCCTTCCTGAGTCTAAACAGTTACCAAGTTTCTCACGGCGGGAGCCGATCTCGCTTCCTCACAACATATCCACTGACATATAATCCAACATATCCACTTGTATAAAACATTATTTTTTTATTAATATAAATTTTATTTAAATGGAGCTATATAATGGGAATAAGGTAATCATTAATTAACCAAATTAAAGAATGATCAGATTTACATGCATAACAGAAGTAATGTAGTTATTAATATAATAGTTATGTAATTATAAAATAAAAAGAAAATGCTGGCAACTGCTCAACATAGCAGAAGTAATGTGTCCCATGATATTGCCGTCTAGATGAACAACTAAAACGGTTTCACACAGTTTTGCCACTAGACGATCAGTACAAAATATAACTTTCTCACTGTAAGCTGACAAGCTGACCACCACACAAAAAAATAATAACGGTTTCCCACGGTTTGGTCCACCAGCTGATCATTACCACAATATAACACATCAGCACATACAAGTACTGATATAATGTAATATTATACATACAAGTAATGATATAATATATAAGCACATACAAGTAATGATGCATGGAATAAATAATTATTTATTATTTATATACGTATCCAATAAGGGTACGTAACATAGGACACATCACGTTAGTGCGATTACTCTGTATTGAAAGAGTTGCGTCAGAGGTAGAACACTCCTGGATGATAGAGCTAGAGTGCATGGGGGGATTATGTGAAAATCCTGGTCTGGCTTCAGTTGAAGCCTCAGGGAACCCGTGTTAGCTTAGAAGAACTCCAGATTGCAATCCTTTTGACCATGTCGTGGCCTAGTTGACTAGAGCGTGTGCGTGGGAACACCCACCTCATAGATTCGAACCCTCATCGTTATAACAACCCTCTGGTTCGTTATAACCCTCATCACGGCTCGCACGGATTTTCTCATTGACACATCACGTGATTACTGTGTGTAATGTTATCATTGTTATTTTTTATTCAATGTGTGGCAAAGGCAAAAATAAGGGACTGTCGTTAGCGATCAGGTTGTCATTAGGCAAGTTATATTTTACTAACCTAAAATATGTGAAATAAATCAGCCTAAATATAAAAACTTTTATATTTAGGCTGAATTTTTAATTTGCATGGCTTCTGGTAGTGTATTCTATTTTTTTGTATAATTCTAAAATTAATTTTTTTGTTACAAATTAAAAAAAATTAGCATTCGAGTATGCTAGAGCTGTCAGAAGTACCAGTAGCCAAGTCGCTTTCGAGCTGTATAGGGATCTAGATGAAGCAAAGTGAATCGATAGACAGGGACACATTTGAGTATTACATCTTAGACTGGAAATTGAAGCATTTCAATTTCCAGTCTAAGATGTAATACTCAAATGTGGTAAGCTGAAATCAGCCTGCATGAAATGACACTTTTATTACATAGAATATATCTGAAATCCTTGCACTGTATCTATATTTTGCCTCTGGTAGGTAAATGACATACGAGACATTAAGCAGTGTAGTGTGAAAACTAAGAATAATTAACAGCTGCGCTTCTATGATCCTGTAATTAGCCAATCCTCTCTAGTGTTCGCAACGTCACTAAAATGATGTACTACATTTCCTGTACCTAACCTAGGAGCCACGAATAGAAAACGGACATCACTTTGTCGTTGGGGATTTTTTCGTCAAAATGCGGTGTGTTGGCTAGAGGACAGGGTACTGTAATAACCCCATATAAATAAATATTTTATGTATTAGGAAAAGACCTCCCTTCAATGTATTATAATTTATCGTAAATACATAGATATTGTAAGGATTTTTTGTATCTAGCTAACATTATAGGTCGTGAGAGTTTGATGAAATTATTACTGTAAAATCTCTGCTGAGGTCTGATTAGGACTTTTTGTGTGCTCTATAATTCTATTTTGCACTGTCTGTCACATGATGAGTGGAGTGCACATTAAATTAGCCGCCTCCGCTGTGCAACAATCAAATCAAAATAATGATAGATTTTGAGGAATCGGGCGTGTATATTAAATTACTAGAAATTTGGTGACCAGCTTTTAATGAACCTTGAGACTTTGGAAACATTATCAGCTGACATAATGGAATAAAATAATTTTGTTTGCATTTTAGCTTTTAAATCCTATCAAAATGTCTGTGGATCAGATCCATTATAAATTTTATTGTGAAAATTAAAAACTCCACTGACTTAAATGTACATTAGAAATCAATATCAGGATAATATATTCGCCTACAGTATAAAACATTAAATCCATTTAATGCTTCTTGTGGGTGGAAGAAGTTGACTTTTTATTATTAAATCACATTACGATGATATCTATTGTATTGCTTCATAGATTAGATTGCTAGTTTTATTTGCGCAATCCATATATTCATCCTGTGTTGAGTACAGTTAATTCAACTCATTCTCTTGTTTAGATAGTAGTTTTTTGTAACTATGTGCACCATAGTACAAAGATTGCCGTTCTAAGCAATTAGATAGTTGAACTTTGTACTTTTCACTTTATACGAGTCGGAAAAAATGAAGCTAAAAAAAAACTTAAATATTCCTAGGCCTAGTATCACGGACACGTACTATATTAGGCCTCAGATATCGTGTATTAGGCCTAGGAAGGTTAGGTTAGTTTAGTTTGTCATTGCAACATAAGTAGATAATAGTTT
>WNGS01008507.1:14522711-14533024 GCA_020271785.1 Procambarus virginalis
AAAATAAACCACAGAAGAGAGGAAAATGTAACTGAGCTTCTGGCTAGAATAAAATCACTGGAAGACGAAAGGCAACAGAGGCAAGGACAATATAACCGAGAACAAAAAGCATAGAGAATGTAATGGATAACTGGGGAACAAGACCTGACAAAATTTGCTGAAGTAGCTAAGGGGTCAGGTAGGTAAACAGATCATTAAAGCAACAGTAATAGATGCTGTAAAAAGTCAGCATGTTGTGAAGGCAGGAGGAGTTGGAGAGGGAGAATTCATTGACAATCTACAATCTGCCAGATTCAGATGACACATGGCAAAGGAGAAAAGGTGATCAGAGAGATTACAAGAATTCTCAAGAGAAAACAGGCTAGAGAGGCAACCAAGGAAATTTAGATGAATAGAAGAGGACGACTTTTCGGTCCGTCATGGACCATTATCAAGTGGAAATTGTCTATAGTAGTTACAGTGGAAGAGGTTAAAAAAAAAAGTTACTAGATGCTTCTCAGGCAGGATGTACTAGGTTACGGTTTATGGTGGTTGTGATAATCCCCTATGTAGATCTTAAGCAAAACGATTCTTCAACAGGTTATCATTTTAATTTGTATTTAGGAAATAATAACAAATGTCATTTGCTGGAGTAATCAATAGTAAGTAGTTTTCAAGAGAGTCTTCCTTCGAGTCGTTCGAGTCTTGCATTGAACATTTTTTTAATTAACTCCTTTAGGTACATCTGCATTTGTGCAGCTACCCTAGACTATATGGAGGGGAGTACAGCGTGTCAAAAAACTAGCTACGTGATGCAGAAGATCCCCATAAAACCGGAGCCTGCACTGGCAATTTTGGCTGCATTATGAGGATATCCTCAAGAACACGAGAGTGAATAAAGTAATTGCAATGCTCCAGGTACCTCATGCCAATGGGTCTGAAAGGTCTGATAACGGATTATTCAGTGATGTAGTGTAGGAGATCATGCCCCAGTTCCTGCTCAGAGTTTACACCTGAAGTGCTCAAGATTGGGAGATCCGTCACCTGTAGTCACTTGCCACTTGTAAAGGTAACCCAACCTGATCCTGGCAACCACTGTGTTGCAAACTCTGGTGGTCGTTTTGTGCTACCCATACACATAGGTTTCAGATCTGAACAAATCATAGTTTTTTATACTGGTGCTTTCAAGTCGTTGGGAGTATGTAATTTCTCTCCTACCAGACCTGAGTGTTTGGAACAAAATAATTTTGACATCAGAGATGGGGATACCTAGGTATAATTCAACTTTGACAATGTTCGTGCATAGTGATAAAATGCTATTGCTTCAGCCAGCCATCTTCCATAGATTTCGTGTGGGTTGATATGGGAGTCGATCCCGTTTAATGGGAAAAAAGGGGTTAACCACGACTCGTCTTCAAATCTTGCACACCCAAAGAGACATTATTTCTTAAAGATAGACATTTTAGTCCGTCAGAGTCGGAAGCGTAGAAGAATATATTTTCGCTATTAATTTGATGCACAAAATTCATGTTCAAATACAGATTATTCTCCGCAGTTACATACTGAACCTTGGCAAGGTACGGCTTACTTCAGGGTTTAAGCCGGTTGAAAGAACTTGGATTGTAACCCATTACGCATCACATTTCTCCAGTTCGTTTCCACCACCATCTCCATCCTCGAAACTTCTCTCGTGCCATCATTTTTTTTTTCACATGCACCTCCACTATTTATCCTCTTGTATTTCCCATGCCTTTATTGATGCCATCAGTTAGACACGGAGGCCTCTCCTTCCTTTCTGGACTGAACACTGACCGGCTGGATGAGAGCGCAAGAGATGGAGATAAGGAGGGATCTCTACACCAAGTCGGAGGCGTGTATGACGTCTAAGGATGATTGCAACGCAGATGACATGATAACGCCAATGATGACGTCTGTAGTGATAACACGAGTGGTGACTGGTTCCTCACCTCAGCTGACCTAGCACGGTCGACCCATAGGATGCGCTGATCTAACAGGATATTTAGTTTCATTTCAACCAGCATCTCTGGCGTTACTGGTTTCCACACAGTTGATACTGAAAATATATACACACAAAACTAAAGATTTGAATATATTTTATAAATATACACGAATGGTAGCTAAATATTTAGTAATATTAGCAGTTCTGCACATGTTCTATAATATTTATATATCGTGTTACTGATAATGAGCATTTGATCTGCGTGTCGCAGGCATTTATAATGCAAATTGTGAATATTTAATTGAAATACCACGGGGTACACTTACAGAAGGTGATCTAGTAATAAAGATAGCTAAAATTGATGAGCACATTATTGTTGATTTGAGGTGTCAATAAAGTATTTTAACTTAATGATCTCATTTTAATATTTCCAATTCAACTTAGATTTAGATAAGATTTAGATTTTTAATTCAGGTAAAGGTACATACAGATTTAGAGATTTTACAAACAATACCTAAAGCCACAAGTACGCATAGCGTTTCGGGCAACGCTATGCGTTGCTTTTTACTTTTACTTTTTTAAACTTTTATCGTCAGTTTCTTTGAGGAAAAATCCTGTGTTGCAAGGACAAACCTGATTCCTAGAAGAGCGGAAAGGTGGAAAGGAAAATATGAGACAAAAATGTATGTGTTAGACTTAAGTATAGCACTAAAGAAGTACTCTAAATATGATTAGGATGTGCGGTGTATACAGTCTGTTCTCACCATTTGATACTCTGCAGAAATGCAGTTTATTTGCCGAATCAGAAATGTTCTGTCCCTAAGCAGTGTACCATACTTATAAGCTGTTGCTCAGAAAATGTCAATAATGCATTTGTACTATAATTGCAATTGGATTGGTCGATAACGTTAAAAATGCGAAACGTTAGAAAAACCTGTTCCCTCATCAATACGTATACAGGTGTGTACGGGGAAGGGGAGGGGGTGGAATCGGTCATGCATATTTAAATATTCATCGTAAATATTTAGGGTCGAATGAGCTATGTATGCTATGCTGCTAGGTTAGAACGATGCACCATTGAAGCCTTGAACCAACAGTGGAAGACTTGAGTTCTGAAGATCGGAGCAGTGGGTAAGAGCTTTGAATGGGGAGTAAGGAGTTTGAAAGATTAAGACAGGTGTTGGTGAACAATGGAGACAGTAACAGGTAAACACCTGGTTGATACCTGGTTGATACCTGGTTGATACCTGGTTGATACCTGGTTGATGGGGTTCTGGGAGTTCTTCTACTCCCCAAGCCCGCCCCGAGGCCAGGCTTGACTTGTGAGAGTTTGGTCCACTAGGCTGTTGCTTGGAGCGGCCCGCAGGCCCACATACCCACCACAGCCCGGCTGGTCCGGAACTCCTTGGAGGAATAAATCTAGTTTCCTCTTGAAGATGTCCACGGTTGTTCCGGCAATATTTCTTATGCTTGCTGGGAGGACGTTGAACAACCGCGGACCTCTGATGTTTATACAGTGTTCTCTGATTGTGCCTATGGCACCCCTGCTCTTCACTGGTTCTATTCTGCATTTTCTTCCATATCGTTCACTCCAGTACGTTGTTATTTTACTGTGTAGATTTGGGACCTGGCCCTCCAGTATCTTCCAGGTGTATATTATTTGATCTCTCTCTCGTCTTCTTTCTAGTGAGTACATTTGGAGAGCTTTGAGACGATCCCAATAATTTAGGTGCTTTATCGCGTCTATACGTGCTGTATATGTTCTCTGTATTCCCTCTATTTCAGCAATCTCTCCTGCTCTGAAGGGGGAAGTGAGTACTGAACAGTACTCAAGACGGGACAGCACAAGTGACTTGAAGAGTACAACCATTGTGATGGGATCCCTGGATTTGAAAGTTTTCGTAATCCATCCTATCATTTTTCTGGCTGTCGCAATATTTGCTTGGTTATGCTCCCTAAACGTTAGGTCGTCAGACATCATTATTCCCAAATCCTTTACATGCTGTTTTCCTACTATGGGCACATTTGATTGTGTTTTGTACCCTGTATTATGTTTAAGGTCCTCATTTTTACCGTACCTGAGTACCTGGAATTTATCACTGTTAAACATCATATTATTTTCTGATGCCCAGTCGAAAACTTTATTAATATCAGCTTGAAGTTTTTCAATGTCTTCAGCCGAGGTAATTTTCGTACTGAATTTTGTGTCGTCTGCAAAGGATGATACGAAGCTGTGACTTGTATTTTTGTCTATATCTGATATGAGAATAAGGAAAAGCAGCGGCGCAAGGACTGTACCCTGAGGTACAGAGCTTTTAACTGCACTTGGACTAGATTTTATATGGTTGACCGTTACTCGCCGAGTCCTGTTTGACAGAAAACTGAGTATCCAGCGTCCTACTTTACCGGTTATTCCCATTGACTTCATTTTGTGTGCTATCACGCCATGGTCACATTTATCGAAAGCCTTTGCGAAGTCCGTGTATATCACATCAGCATTCTGTTTTTCTTCTAATGCCTCAGTGACTTTATCGTAGTGCTCAAGTAGCTGTGAGAGGCACGATCTTCCCACTCGAAATCCATGTTGGCCTGGGTTGTGAAGGTCATTGGTCTCCATGAAATTGGTGACCTGACTCCTAATCACTCTCTCTCAAATACTTTTATTATGTGCGATGTTAGTGCAACTGGTCTATAATTCTTTGCCAATGCTTTGCTCCCTTGTGTAGAGGGGCTATGTCTGCTACTTTAAGTGCATCTGGTATCTCCCCCGTGTCCAAGCTCTTCCTCCACACTATACTGAGTGCCTGTGCTACCGGCACTTTGCATTTCTTTATAAATATTGAATTCCATGAGTCTGGACCTGGGGCCGAGTGCATGGGCATGTTTTCAATTTCTCTTTCAAAATTTAGTGCGCTCGTGTTGATATCAGTTATATTTACAGGGGTTTGGATATCCCGCATAAAGAAATTGTCTGGATCTTCTACTTTCATGTTGTTTATTGGAGTGCTAAACATGTCCTCATACTGCTTTTTTAGGATTTCACTAATTTCTTTGTCATCCTCCGTGTATGAACCTTCACTTGTACGAATAGGTCCAATACTGGCAGTAGTTTTTGCTTTTGATTTCGCATATGTGAAGAAGTATTTTGGATTTTTCTTTATTTCCTGAATTGCTTTCTGTTCTAACTGCCTTTCTTCAGTTTCATATGAGTGTTTCAATTTCCGCTCGATTTCTTCAATCTCCCTATTTAAATTATTCCTTCTTTGACGGGAAATTCGTGTCTGCATAAGCAGTTCCGTTATTCTTTTCCTGCGTTTATAGTGTCGTCTGCGTTCTCTTTCTACGTTGGATCTCTTTCTGGCTTTCCTCAAAGGAACATGTTTCAGACAGACTTGATACGCTTCCGAAGTCAGTTTTTCTATTCCTTCTGTAGGACTTTTATTACTTAAAACAGTTTCCCATGGAATGTTTTTAAGTTCCCTGTTTATTATCTCCCAGTCTATCCTTTTATTATTAAAATTGAATTTACTGAATAGCCCCTCTCGCTTTATCAACGTTTTAGGTCTATTCTGAGTATTGATGGTAGTTTGCACTTCAATGAGCTTGTGATCTGAATATGTGGTATCTGATATCGTAATGTCTCTGATAATGTCTTCATTGTTCGTAAAGACCAGATCTAGAATATTTTCATTTCTCGTTGGCTCCGATATCTGCTGAGTGAGTGAAAATTTGTCACAGAATCTAAGTAGTTCTCTAATCTGTGGTTGGTTAGGTCCTGATAGATTCCCTGGTATAATATTATTGTTTGCTATTCTCCACCTGAGACTAGGCAAGTTGAAGTCACCTAGGAAGATAATATCAGGTATTGGGTTCTCCAAATTATCAAGGCTATTCTCTATTTTGTTTATCTGTTCTGTGAATTCCTCAGCCGTTGCATCTGGCGGTTTGTATATTAGAATAATCACTAAATTTATTTTCTCTATTTTTAATCCCAGTACCTCTATCACCTCATTTGTAACGTTTAGGAGCTCCGAGCACACAAGGTCTTCCCTAATATACAGACCCACTCCTCCATGTGACCTAATTTTCCTATCACACCTGTATAGGTTATATCCTGGAATCCAGATCTCACTGTCCAAGAATTCCCCTGCATGGGTTTCTGTGAAAGCTCCAAATACTGCATTTGACTCCGTGAGGAGGCCATTTATGAACTGTACTTTATTGTTGTTCTTGTTTTCAGTCCTTGTATGTTGGCAAAGATGAATGAGGTTACTCTATTAGTGATAGTTTGACTGGGAGACTTTTTGGCAAGCCCATTATGCGTGGACATATTGAGTTTGTTCTGACCAGTGCTGATTGTTGTAGGGCAGTTGCCTGTTGTAGTTGTGGTCCCTTTCGGTGTGTAGTTGTATCTGTAATTCTGGTATGCAAGTGGGTCTGGCATCCAGTTCCATACATTCTCCATGCTCCTCCTTTTGAATTCTCTTTCGGTCTGGTATAAAATTTATCGAATTTCCTCCAAATTCATTATCCTGCTTGCCACTCTTTATGTAGCGTTCCGTGCCTTTCACGTGAAAGTATGGGCAGCTGAGGTCATAGCATTTTCTGTCCTCCACCACTATAAGACGACACTTGGACCGGTGGACAATCCTGAACCAAGGACAAAACGCAACACCCTACATAAAATTATATTACAATCACCATGCACATGAAGATAAAAAGAAAGAAAATGAAATAAATAATCCGTAAAGGAGTAAAAAGCTCAGCTCCTAACCAAAAACAGACCTAATCATATACTGTAAAAAAAGAAGACGACCGACTTCATTACAAACAGCCCGAAGCCGACGGAGACCCCTTTACAGCAGTCAAACTTGATATATATGTACACCTGCCCCCACGAAGGATGTAGCCTTCAGTCTAAATACAGAGGTAACACGTCCACCAAGCTCACGAGGCGTCTGACCTGTCTTCTTCAGTCAGGTGTCCCTAAAGATCACATGAGACAAGCCCATGACATCAGTCTAACAAGAGAAATGTTGAATAAAAATCTGCATAATAGACAAAACCCAAGATCAAAGATGATTACAAATTCTTTAGCCATTCACATAAAAGTCGACCCATCATAAATACCCAAATAACGGAACTATTCACTCTACCCACCATGAGAGTAAGAACAAGACTGGAACGTGACCAGGAGAATGCCGACGTTGACATAGCTCAAAACGCCACGCCCACTACACCTCATTAATCTTGGTATTTACTCCCCCCCCCCTCTTTTTTCGCCTTACTCTTCACCCCCTTTATGCCTTGGTCTTCACCTATTTGTATACAAAAACAAGAAAGCCAAGGCAAGTAGTTGGTCAGGAGAAGGCAAGGTAGGCAAGTTGGGGAGAAGGCAAATCTAGATATGGCACGGTGGGTTAGTAGGCAAGGTAATATAAGGCTGCCATACATATCTACTGTATGGCAGGTATGACACGTTCCGCCACTAAGCAGTTTTTGTTAGTCAGAAAAGCCGACAGTAACGACCGAAAGAAATGCGAATTTTGGGGGGAATTATACAGCGCTGATATTGATGGACAGCAGCAATATGACATTTTGGATTGCTTGTTACTATCAAGTCGGACAAACGCGTTATTTTGATTTTTATAGTTATTTTCCTTCCTCGTTTCTTTATATATTCAGCCTTCTGCTGGCTGTATTACTGCTGCCTTTTACGTTATTCATCCTCTCCAACCCCCTCTCGCCTCTCCAACTCATCGCTCTTTCCTGCCTTTGGCTCTCTTCAATTTATTGTTACCCTTCGTTTTCTGTATTGTGCTCGTAGTATGTTCAGAACTATTCACCCATGACTTAAGGCCTCATGACTACAGGTTCACCGTCTCCAGGCAAAACGCCCTTGGCGCGCCCCACAAGACGGATATTATTAATTAAGTTCCTTGAGCAAGCCTTGTATTGACAGCAGGTATGATGTAACACACTCATTCAGAGAGTTGTAAAGGTTCAAGCTTAAACACATTTGCTATGACCTTCACCTGCCTGTTGTCTCTTAAATGCATATGAGTTAGAATGCAACAATGATCACAAAAACACTGATTCAAGTATGTGGAAAAAACCACATGTGAAAAACAGAGAATGCTTAATGCGTTTTCGGCTAATTCGCCTTCATCAGTTCAAAGTAGAATCAATGACTACGAAGGCAAATTAGCCGAAAACGCGTTAATCATGCTATATTTTTTATATGTGGGTTTTCCGCATGATTTAGAATATATTTATTAACTTTTTTTCTCGATAACGATGAATGGTTTCCAAGTTTTTTTCTGATAATTATCATCATTATCAGAATGTTCTTATGGTATAGTCGAGAACTTTTGTGGTTATGTGGTTCCTGAGAGGAGGAGTCTTCTTGAACTACTTGATGGATAACCAAAATTAGGAAACTTAAGCCCTTCAGCATTAGGGTCAACGTTACCGGTGAAAGTGTGGTGTCGGGCGATATATTTACGAAAGGGGGGGATACATATTCGATGCGTTGACACATAATTATTTAATAAAATGTACGTAGACATTGTAATTTGTCGAAGTGCTTGAACCGAGAAAATGTAATGAATTGGCTAAGAAAATGAGACGAATCACATTGAAAAAGCAATTAGTGAATGGGGAATCAGGAGAGAACCTAGGAGAACAAAGGTACAATATGAAAAAATATTTTAGAATTACGTGTAAAAATCTAGAATGTTGGCGATTACGTGATATGGGGAAAAGTTTAGCGAATTAAGTTGAAGAAAAAAAAGTTCGGAGAATTACGCCTTAAAGCTTCTTAATAAAAGATCATTATTGTGGCGGGGCCGGATAGTGTTGTGAGAGCCAGGGAATAGTGCACAACAGATTACCACCGCATTTGACACCTCTCATCGACTCCTCGACCCCTACATGACGCGACTCTTCGACCCCTGCATGACACGACTCTTCGACCCCTACATGACGCGACTCTTCGACCCTGCATGATGTGACTCTTCGACCCCTGCATGACGCGACTCTTCGACCCCTACATGACGCGACTCTTCGACCCCTGCATGATGTGACTCTTCGACCCCTGCATGACGCGACTCTTCGACCCCTACATGACGCGACTCTTCGACCCCTACATGACGCGACTCTTCGACCCCTGCATGATGTGACTCTTCGACCCCTGCATGACGCGACTCTTCGACCCCCTACATGACGCGACTCCTCGACCCCTACATGGCGTGACTCCTCGACCCCCTGCATGGCGCGACTCCTCGACCCCTGCATGACGCGACTCTTCGACCCCTGCATAACGCGACTCCTCGACCCCTGCATGGCGCGACTCCTCGACCCCTGCATGGCGCGACTCCTCGACCCCTGCATGACGCGACTCTTCGACCCCTGCATAACGCGACTCCTCGACCCCTGCATGGCGCGACTCTCGACCCCTGCATGGCGCGACTCCTCGACCCCTGCATGGCGCGACTCCTCGCCCCTGCATGGCGCGACTCCTCGACCCCTGCATGGCGCGACTCCTCGACCCTGCATGGCGCGACTCCTCGACCCCTGCATGGCGCGACTCCTCGACCCCTGCATGGCGCGACTCCTCGACCGTCGACATGGCGCGAGTCCTCGACTCCGTCGACATGGCGCGAGTCCTCGACTCCTCGACATGGCGCGAGTCCTCGACTCCGTCGACATGGCGCGAGTCCTCGACTCCTCGACATGGCGCGAGTCCTCGACTCCGTCGACATGGCGCGATCCTCGACTCCGTCGACATGGCGCGAGTCCTCGACTCCGTCGACATGGCGCGAGTCCTCGACTCCGTCGACATGGCGCGAGTCCCTCGACTCCGTCGACATGGCGCGAGTCCTCGACTCCGTCGACATGCGCGAGTCCTCGACTCCGTCGACATGGCGCGAGTCCTCGACTCCGTCGACATGGCGCGAGTCCTCGACTCCGTCGACATGGCGCGAGTCCTCGACTCCTCGACATGGCGCGAGTCCTCGACTCCGTCGACATGGCGCGAGTCCTCGACTCCGTCGACATGGCGCGAGTCCTCGACTCCGTCGACATGGCGCGAGTCCTCGACTCCGTCGACATGGCGCGAGTCCTCGACTCCGTCGACATGGCGCGAGTCCTCGACTCCGTCGACATGGCGCGAGTCCTCGACTCCGTCGACATGGCGCGAGTCCTCGACTCCGTCGACATGGCGCGAGTCCTCGACTCCGTCGACATGGCGCGAGTCCTCGACTCCGTCGACATGGCGCGAGTCCTCGACCGTCGACACCAGCTTGACATATTTCTCGTCTACACATGTTTACTACAGTGACAATCTATACACAAAGAGCAAAAAAGAAAGTGA
>WNGS01008507.1:14534024-14549564 GCA_020271785.1 Procambarus virginalis
GCCATCAGGTTGCTCAAAGCCAGTCCAAGATTGTAATCAATTCTCTCTTCATGAGCAAACATTTTGGCTAACTCATCAGTTCTATCATGCATTCGGAGACTAATATGGGAAGGAATCCACACTAGACAAACTCTGACGCCATTATTGATTATTTCATTATATCTGTGTCTAGCTTCAGACACATGCATTTCAGTTTGGGAAGCTGAGTGCAGTCAAGGATCATTATTTGCACACTTTGCGTCATTATATAATGGAATGTGAAAAAATCGCGGAATTCAGGGATAACACTATCAATCGAGTCCAAGAAATGCCTAAGTACTTCATTCATAATGATGTACTGCCAGAAATCTTAGCTAAGTATCTAAAATTTGCTTACTGTAGGTGCAGCCTGCACATGACTTTAAAGCTACCACCCAGTTGGGTGAGTGTGGAGCAAGACTAGTAACGGTGTGACTCACCATAGATGTAAAGTGCCTTGTATATTGTATAGAGAATTGTGAGCCTCTTGTTGAATCACTAGTGATACATAAAAAGAGTATCGATATGTACATATATTTGTGTACATGGATGAATATACATGTACATGTGTATGTAACATTAATAACTGTGTAACTGTCATCAAAAGATTATCACTTGCTTAGCTAAATGAACTATTGGGTACCGATTATATGCCTCTAACCCTTTCCAACACCGCCCACGGGACTGGTATGTGGTTCGTAATAAAGAAACTGAAAAATTTAATTAAGTATTTACACATTTCTTGGACACCATTGATTGTGTTATCTCTGATTTCCGTGATTTTTTTACATTCCTTTATATAATGACGCAAAGTATGTGAATAGTTCTGCTGACACGGTTTACATTTAGTCAAAACTACATGGGGTGCCCTCCCCCACCTCCCACCACACCCTACCTTCCCCTACCTCCCACCATACCCTGCCTTCCCCTACCTCCCACCATACCCTGCCTTCCCCTACCTCCCACCATACCCTGCCTTCCCCTACCTCCCACCAGACTCTCGGTCTCCCACTATCCACCCACTCTGTGCCCCTCTCTACCCCGAACCACTTGCCACAAGAGGTATAGCGACCAACATGGTAATAACTAGTCAAGGTCAACCCGCATTTGTTCTCACTTGGTTTTCTCCTCACTTTCTTTTTTTGCTCTTTGTGTATAGATTGTCACTGTGGTAAACATGTGTAGACGAGGAAATATGTCAAGCTGGTGTCGACGGTCGAGGACTCGCGCCATGTCGACGGTCGAGGACTCGCGCCATGTCGACGGTCGAGGACTCGCGCCATGTCGACGGTCGAGGACTCGCGCCATGTCGACGGTCGAGGACTCGCGCCATGTCGACGGTCGAGGACTCGCGCCATGTCGACGGTCGAGGACTCGCGCCATGTCGACGGTCGAGGACTCGCGCCATGTCGACGGTCGAGGACTCGCGCCATGTCGACGGTCGAGGACTCGCGCCATGTCGACGGTCGAGGACTCGCGCCATGTCGACGGTCGAGGACTCGCGCCATGTCGACGGTCGAGGACTCGCGCCATGTCGACGGTCGAGGACTCGCGCCATGTCGACGGTCGAGGACTCGCGCCATGTCGACGGTCGAGGACTCGCGCCATGTCGACGGTCGAGGACTCGCGCCATGTCGACGGTCGAGGACTCGCGCCATGTCGACGGTCGAGGACTCGCGCCATGTCGACGGTCGAGGACTCGCGCCATGTCGACGGTCGAGGACTCGCGCCATGTCGACGGTCGAGGACTCGCGCCATGTCGACGGTCGAGGACTCGCGCCATGTCGACGGTCGAGGACTCGCGCCATGTCGACGGTCGAGGACTCGCGCCATGTCGACGGTCGAGGACTCGCGCCATGTCGACGGTCGAGGACTCGCGCCATGTCGACGGTCGAGGACTCGCGCCATGTCGACGGTCGAGGACTCGCGCCATGTCGACGGTCGAGGACTCGCGCCATGTCGACGGTCGAGGACTCGCGCCATGTCGACGGTCGAGGACTCGCGCCATGTCGACGGTCGAGGACTCGCGCCATGTCGACGGTCGAGGACTCGCGCCATGTCGACGGTCGAGGACTCGCGCCATGTCGACGGTCGAGGACTCGCGCCATGTCGACGGTCGAGGACTCGCGCCATGTCGACGGTCGAGGACTCGCGCCATGTCGACGGTCGAGGACTCGCGCCATGTCGACGGTCGAGGACTCGCGCCATGTCGACGGTCGAGGACTCGCGCCATGTCGACGGTCGAGGACTCGCGCCATGTCGACGGTCGAGGACTCGCGCCATGTCGACGGTCGAGGAGTCGCGCCATGTCGACGGTCGAGGAGTCGCGCCATGTCGACGGTCGAGGAGTCGCGCCATGTCGACGGTCGAGGAGTCGCGCCATGTCGACGGTCGAGGAGTCGCGCCATGTCGACGGTCGAGGAGTCGCGCCATGTCGACGGTCGAGGAGTCGCGCCATGTCGACGGTCGAGGAGTCGCGCCATGTCGACGGTCGAGGAGTCGCGCCATGTCGACGGTCGAGGAGTCGCGCCATGCAGGGGTCGAGGAGTCGCGCCATGCAGGGGTCGAGGAGTCGCGCCATGCAGGGGTCGAGGAGTCGCGCCATGCAGGGGTCGAGGAGTCGCGCCATGCAGGGGTCGAGGAGTCGCGCCATGCAGGGGTCGAGGAGTCGCGCCATGCAGGGGTCGAGGAGTCGCGCCATGCAGGGGTCGAGGAGTCGCGCCATGCAGGGGTCGAGGAGTCGCGCCATGCAGGGGTCGAGGAGTCGCGCCATGCAGGGGTCGAGGAGTCGCGCCATGCAGGGGTCGAGGAGTCGCGTCATGCAGGGGTCGAGGAGTCGCGCCATGCAGGGGTCGAGGAGTCGCGCCATGCAGGGGTCGAGGAGTCGCGTCATGCAGGGGTCGAAGAGTCGCGCCATGCAGGGGTCGAGGAGTCGCGCCATGCAGGGGTCGAAGAGTCGCGCCATGCAGGGGTCGAGGAGTCGCGCCATGCAGGGGTCGAGGAGTCGCGCCATGCAGGGGTCGAGGAGTCGCGCCATGCAGGGGTCGAGGAGTCGCGCCATGCAGGGGTCGAAGAGTCGCGTCATGCAGGGGTCGAAGAGTCGCGTCATGCAGGGGTCGAGGAGTCGCGCCATGCAGGGGTCGAGGAGTCGCGCCATGCAGGGGTCGAGGAGTCGCGTCATGCAGGGGTCGAGGAGTCGCGCCATGCAGGGGTCGAGGAGTCGCGCCATGTAGGGGTCGAGGAGTCGCGTCATGCAGGGGTCGAGGAGTCGCGTCATGTAGGGGTCGAGGAGTCGCGTCATGCAGGGGTCGAGGAGTCGCGCCATGTAGGGGTCGAGGAGTCGCGTCATGTAGGGGTCGAAGAGTCGCGTCATGCAGGGGTCGAAGAGTCGCATCATGCAGGGGTCGAAGAGTCGCGTCATGTAGGGGTCGAAGAGTCGTGTCATGCAGGGGTCGAAGAGTCGCGTCATGTAGGGGTCGAGGAGTCGATGAGAGGTGTCAAATGCGGTGGTAATCTGTTGTGCACTATTCCCTGGCTCTCACAACACTACCCGGCCCCGCCACAATAATGATCTCTTATTAAGAAGCTTTAAGGCGTAATTCTCCGAACTTTTTTTTTTCTTCAAACTTAATTCGCTAAACTTTCCCCCATTATCACGTAATCGCCAACATTCTAGATTTTTACACGTAATTCTAAAATATATTTTTTCATATTGTACCTTTGTTCTCCTAGGTTCTCTCCTGATTCCCCATTCACTAATTGCTTTTTCAATGTGATTCGTCTCATTTTCTTAGCCAATTCATTACATTTTCTCTGTTCAAGCACTTCGACAAATTACAATGTCTACGTACATTTTATTAAATAATTATGTGTCAACGCATCGAATATGTATCCCCCCCTTTCGTAAATATATCGCCCGACACCACACTTTCACCGGTAACGTTGACCCTAATGCTGAAGGGCTTAAGTTTCCTAATTTTGGTTATCCATCAAGTAGTTCAAGAAGACTCCTCCTCTCAGGAACCACATAACCAACAAGTTTCTCGACTATACCATAAGAACATTTCTGATAATGATGATAATTATCAGAAAAAAACTTGGAAACCATTCATCGTTATCTAGAAAAAAAGTTAATAAATATATTCTAAATCATGCGGAAAACCCACATATAAAAAATATAGCATGATTAACGCGTTTTCGGCTAATTTGCCTTCGTAGTCATTGATTCTACTTTGAACTGATGAAGGCGAATTAGCCGAAAACGCATTAAGCATTCTCTGTTTTTCACATGTGGTTTTTCCACATACTTGAATCAGTGTTTTTGTGATCATTGTTGCATTCTAACTCATATGCATTTAAGAGACAACAGGCAGGTGAAGGTCATAGCAAATGTGTTTAAGCTTGAACCTTTACAACTCTCTGAATGAGTGTGTTACATCATACCTGCTGTCAATACAAGGCTTGCTCAAGGAACTTAATTAATAATATCCGTCTTGTGGGGCGCGCCAAGGGCGTTTTGCCTGGAGACGGTGAACCTGTAGTCATGAGGCCTTAAGTCATGGGTGAATAGTTCTGAACATACTACGAGCACAATACAGGAAAACGAAGGGTAACAATAAATTGAAGAGAGCCAAAGGCAGGAAAGAGCGATGAGTTGGAGAGGCGAGAGGGGGTTGGAGAGGATGAATTAACGTAAGAAAAGGCAGCAGTAATACAGCCAGCAGAAGGCTGAATATATAAAGAAACGAGGAAGGAAAATAACTATAAAAAATCAAAATAACGCGTTTGTCCGACTTGATAGTAACAAGCAATCCAAAATGTCATATTGCTGCTGTCCATCAATATCAGCGCTGTATAATTCCCCCCAAAATTCGCATTTCTTTCGGTCGTTACTGTCGGCTTTTCTGACTAACAAAAACTGCTTAGTGGCGGAACGTGTCATACCTGCCATACAGTAGATATGTATGGCAGCCTTATATTACCTTGCCTACTAACCCACCGTGCCATATCTAGATTTGCCTTCTTCCCCAACTTGCCTTACCTTGCCTTCTCCTGACCCAACTACTTGCCTTGGCTTTCTTGTTTTTGTATACAAATAGGTGAAGACCAAGGCATAAAGGGGGTGAAGAGTAAGGCGAAAAAAGAGGGGGGGGGGGAGTAAATACCAAGATTAATGAGGTGTAGTGGGCGTGGCGTTTTGAGCTATGTCAACGTCGGCATTCTCCTGGTCACGTTCCAGTCTTGTTCTTACTCTCATGGTGGGTAGAGTGAATAGTTCCGTTATTTGGGTATTTATGATGGGTTCGACTTTTATGTGAATGGCTAAAGAATTTGTAATCATCTTTGATCTTGGGTTTTGTCTATTATGCAGATATTTTTATTCAACATTTCTCTTGTTAGACTGATGTCATGGGCTTGTCTCATGTGATCTTTAGGAACACCTGACTGAAGAAGACAGGTCAGACGCCTCGTGAGCTTGGTGGACGTGTTACCTCTGTATTTAGACTGAAGGCTACATCCTTCGTGGGGGCAGGTGTACATATATATCAAGTTTGACTGCTGTAAAGGGGTCTCCGTCGGCTTCGGGCTGTTTGTAATGAAGTCGGTCGTCTTTCTTTTTTTACAGTATATGATTAGGTCTGTGTTTTGGTTAGGAGCTGAGCTTTTTACTCCTTTACGGATTATTTATTTCATTCTTCTTTCTTTTTTATCTTCACTGTGCATGGTTGATTTGTAATATAATTTTATTGTAGGTGTTGCAGTTTTTGTCCTTGGTTCAGGATTGTACCACCGGTCCAAGTGTCGTCTTATAGTGGTGGAGGACAGAAAATGCTATGACCTCAGCTGCCCATACTTTCACGTGAAAGGCACGGAACGCTACATAAAGAGTGGCAAGCAGGATAATGAATTTGGAGGAAATTCGATAAATTTTTTATACCAGACCGAAAGAGAATTCAAAAGGAGGAGCATGGAGAATGTATGGAACTGGATGCCAGACCCACTTGCATACCAGAATTACAGATACAACTACACACCGAAAGGGAACCACAACTACGACAGGCAACTGCCCTACAACAATCAGCACTGGTCAGAACAAACTCAATATGTCCACGCATAATGGGCTTGCCAAAAAAGTCTCCCAGTCAAACTATCACTAATAGAGTAACCTCATTCATCTTTGCCAACATACAAGGACTGAAAACAAGAACAAACAACAACGTACAGTTCATAAATGGCCTCCTCACGGAGTCAAATGCAGTATTTGGAGCTTTCACAGAAACCCATGCAGGGGAATTGTTGGACAGTGAGATCTGGATTCCAGGATATAACCTATACAGGTGTGATAGGAAAATTAGGTCACATGGAGGAGTGGGTCTGTATATTAGGGAAGACCTTGTATGCTCGGAGCTCCTAAACTTCACAAATGAGGTGATAGAGGTACTGGGATTAAAAATAGAGAAAATAAATTTAGTGATTATTCTAATATACAAACCGCCAGATGCAACGGCTGAGGAATTCACAGAACAGATAAACAAAATAGAGAATAGCCTTGATAATTTGGAGAACCCAATACCTGATATTATCTTCCTAGGTGACTTCAACTTGCCTAGTCTCAGGTGGAGAATAGCAAACAATAATATTATACCAGGGAATCTATCAGGACCTAACCAAACACAGATTAGAGAACTACTTAGATTCTGTGACAAATTTTCACTCACTCAGCAGATATCGGAGCCAACGAGAAATGAAAATATTCTAGATCTGGTCTTTACGAACAATGAAGACATTATCAGAGACATTACGATATCAGATACCACATTCAGATCACAAGCTCATTGAAGTGCAAACTACCATCAATACTCAGAATAGACCTAAAACGTTGATAAAGCGAGAGGGGCTATTCAGTAAATTCAATTTTAATAATAAAAGGATAGACTGGGAGATAATAAACAGGGAACTTAAAAACATTCCATGGGAAACTGTTTTAAGTAATAAAAGTCCTACAGAAGGAATAGAAAAACTGACTTCGGAAGCGTATCAAGTCTGTCTGAAACATGTTCCTTTGAGGAAAGCCAGAAAGAGATCCAACGTAGAAAGAGAACGCAGACGACACTATAAACGCAGGAAAAGAATAACGGAACTGCTTATGCAGACACGAATTTCCCGTCAAAGAAGGAATAATTTAAATAGGGAGATTGAAGAAATCGAGCGGAAATTGAAACACTCATATGAAACTGAAGAAAGGCAGTTAGAACAGAAAGCAATTCAGGAAATAAAGAAAAATCCAAAATACTTCTTCACATATGCGAAATCAAAAGCAAAAACTACTGCCAGTATTGGACCTATTCGTACAAGTGAAGGTTCATACACGGAGGATGACAAAGAAATTAGTGAAATCCTAAAAAAGCAGTATGAGGACATGTTTAGCACTCCAATAAACAACATGAAAGTAGAAGATCCAGACAATTTCTTTATGCGGGATATCCAAACCCCTGTAAATATAACTGATATCAACACGAGCGCACTAAATTTTGAAAGAGAAATTGAAAACATGCCCATGCACTCGGCCCCAGGTCCAGACTCATGGAATTCAATATTTATAAAGAAATGCAAAGTGCCGGTAGCACAGGCACTCAGTATAGTGTGGAGGAAGAGCTTGGACACAGGGGAGATACCAGATGCACTTAAAGTAGCAGACATAGCCCCTCTACACAAGGGAGCAAAGCATTGGCAAAGAATTATAGACCAGTTGCACTAACATCGCACATAATAAAAGTATTTGAGAGAGTGATTAGGAGTCAGGTCACCAATTTCATGGAGACCAATGACCTTCACAACCCAGGCCAACATGGATTTCGAGCGGGAAGATCGTGCCTCTCACAGCTACTTGAGCACTACGATAAAGTCACTGAGGCATTAGAAGAAAAACAGAATGCTGATGTGATATACACGGACTTCGCAAAGGCTTTCGATAAATGTGACCATGGCGTGATAGCACACAAAATGAAGTCAATGGGAATAACCGGTAAAGTAGGACGCTGGATACTCAGTTTTCTGTCAAACAGGACTCAGCGAGTAACGGTCAACCATATAAAATCTAGTCCAAGTGCAGTTAAAAGCTCTGTACCTCAGGGTACAGTCCTTGCACCGCTGCTTTTCCTTATTCTCATATCAGATATAGACAAAAATACAAGTCACAGCTTCGTATCATCCTTTGCAGACGACACAAAAATCAGTATGAAAATTACCTCGGCTGAAGACATTGAAAAACTTCAAGCTGATATTAATAAAGTTTTCGACTGGGCATCAGAAAATAATATGATGTTTAACAGTGATAAATTCCAGGTACTCAGGTACGGTAAAAATGAGGACCTTAAACATAATACAGGGTACAAAACACAATCAAATGTGCCCATAGTAGGAAAACAGCATGTAAAGGATTTGGGAATAATGATGTCTGACGACCTAACGTTTAGGGAGCATAACCAAGCAAATATTGCGACAGCCAGAAAAATGATAGGATGGATTACGAGAACTTTCAAATCCAGGGATCCCATCACAATGGTTGTACTCTTCAAGTCACTTGTGCTGTCCCGTCTTGAGTACTGTTCAGTACTCACTTCCCCCTTCAGAGCAGGAGAGATTGCTGAAATAGAGGGAATACAGAGAACATATACAGCACGTATAGACGCGATAAAGCACCTAAATTATTGGGATCGTCTCAAAGCTCTCCAAATGTACTCACTAGAAAGAAGACGAGAGAGATATCAAATAATATACACCTGGAAGATACTGGAGGGCCAGGTCCCAAATCTACACAGTAAAATAACAACGTACTGGAGTGAACGATATGGAAGAAAATGCAGAATAGAACCAGTGAAGAGCAGGGGTGCCATAGGCACAATCAGAGAACACTGTATAAACATCAGAGGTCCGCGGTTGTTCAACGTCCTCCCAGCAAGCATAAGAAATATTGCCGGAACAACCGTGGACATCTTCAAGAGGAAACTAGATTTATTCCTCCAAGGAGTTCCGGACCAGCCGGGCTGTGGTGGGTATGTGGGCCTGCGGGCCGCTCCAAGCAACAGCCTAGTGGACCAAACTCTCACAAGTCAAGCCTGGCCTCGGGCCGGGCTTGGGGAGTAGAAGAACTCCCAGAACCCCATCAACCAGGTATCAACCAGGTATCAACCAGGTATCAACCAGGTATCAACCAGGTGTTTACCTGTTACTGTCTCCATTGTTCACCAACACCTGTCTTAATCTTTCAAACTCCTTACTCCCCATTCAAAGCTCTTACCCACTGCTCCGATCTTCAGAACTCAAGTCTTCCACTGTTGGTTCAAGGCTTCAATGGTGCATCGTTCTAACCTAGCAGCATAGCATACATAGCTCATTCGACCCTAAATATTTACGATGAATATTTAAATATGCATGACCGATTCCACCCCCTCCCCTTCCCCGTACACACCTGTATACGTAGATGAGGGAACAGGTTTTTCTAACGTTTCGCATTTTTAACGTTATCGACCAATCCAATTGCAATTATAGTACAAATGCATTATTGACATTTTCTGAGCAACAGCTTATAAGTATGGTACACTGCTNTAAAATCAGAAAACTCTTATTAGTGAAGGGTTCGAACCTTAAGACACCAAGGCGCTCCAAACACCTAGCATATCCAGTACCATTACCACTGACAACAACTGACTGTACAAAATTGTTGAGAGTCGTGAGACTTTTACCCAACAGCCGACAGCACTCGGTGGCCAGTGGGCACAGAATTTTCATCAAATCAATTCATTATATGAGGAAAACGCAAGCATCAGTTATACACTCACTCACTCAATGGTTATATATATAACCATTCAAGCGTGGTTATACACGCTTGAATGGTCCCCAAGCCATATGTATCAGCCAGATGAAAATTATTTGTGCCACTGGCCAACGAGTGCTGTCGGGTGTTGGCTAAGTCTCACGACATTCCATGCACCCGTCAAACCCGCTATTTATAAATGAACAACGGTTTACATACGACTCAACTGATGACATTTGAACACTTCCCGAACAATTGCTTCACCGACGAATTTTGTTCGAATCACAACGTTGTAAATGCTTCACCTACGTATTTCAAATACAAATAATCACCAACAGCACCTATACACCTAACCTAACCAGTGCCTAAATATGAACAATATGCTATTATAAAATAATATTAATTTATATTTGATAAAAATCGTGTTTCAAGTGAACATCATGTTAAAATTGATAAATGCGCCTTTGGAGACGACCGCTGGATGGAATAGACTTGGTCCGAGGACGGGTTGCAAATACAAATAATCGCCAACAGAACCTAACCTAACTATGCCTAACTTTACATAGAATTTTAATGCATAATAATATTAATTTATATGAGAACAAACCAATTTTTAATACACAATATGTTAAAATTGATGAATGAGTCTGGGGAGGACGGCCGCTGCTTTAACCAGCGTAGTGTGATGACAGGTTGCTACTTGATAAATACAAAATACTAGGAGCAGATTTATTTCTGGGAGGTGGTTTACCTTTGTTGTGTACTGTTCTGCCGATGTCTCCTCAGTACCAATTTGCATCACCTTACATTTACTGACATTGAATTCCAGTAGCCATTTATCGAAATTATTTATTACTTTATATACATTATCTTCTGAATGTAATGGATAGGGTTAGAGATCAGTTAGATTTCATTGAGTAGTCATAGAGAGCAGTTATTATTATTGTGGTGGTTATGGCGGTGACTGTTGCTGTCATTATGGAGGTGGAGCAGTTTGTAGTGGTTGAGGCGTTGGTGTTGGTTGTGGTTGTCGTGGAGCTGTAGCGGTGGTGGTGGTACAGCGGCGGTGGATAGTGACGGCGGTGGCGGAGATGGTGACAGTAGTGGTAGTGGTGGTAGTGGGTGGTGGCGGGTAGCGGCGGTGGTGGTGGCGGCGGTGGTGGTGGTACAGCGGCGGCGGCGGTGGTGGTGGTGGCAGCGGCGGCGGTGATAGTGACGGCGGTGGCGGAGATGGTGACAGTAGTGGTAGTGGTGTCGGTGGCGGCAGCGGCGGTGGTTGTGACGGTAGTCGTGGTTGAGGGCGGTGGTGGTGGTTGTTGAGGCGGTGGTGGTGGTTGTTTGAGGCGGTGTGGTGGTGGTTGAGGCGGTGGTGGTGGTTGAGGAGGTGGTGGTGGTTGAGGCGGTGGTGGTGGTTGTGGCGGTGGTGGTGGCGGTGGTCGTGGTTGTGGCGGTGGTCGTGGTTGTGGTGATTGTGGTGGTGGTTGTGGTTGAGGCGGTGGTGGTCGTGATTGTGGTGGTAGTCGTAATTGTGGTGGTGGTCGTGGCGATAGTCGTGGTGGCGGTGGTCGTGGCGGTGGTCGTGGCGGTGGTCGTGGCGGTGGTCGTGGCGGTTGTCGTGGCGGTGGTCGTGGTGGTGGTCGTGGCGGTGGTCGTGGCGGTGGTCGTGGCGATAGTCGTGGTGGTGGTAGTGGCGATAGTCGTGGTGATGGTGGTGGTCATGGCGATAGTCGTGGTGGTGGTGGTCGTGGCGATAGTCGTGGCGGTGGTCGTGATCGTGGTGATCGTGGCGGTGGTCGTGGCGGTGGTCGTTGCGATAGTCGTGGTGGTGGTAGTGGCGATAGTCGTGGTGATGGTGGTGGTCATGGCGATAGTCGTGGTGGTGGTGGTCGTGCGATAGTCGTGGCGGTGGTCGTGATCGTGGTTTTAATGGTGGCGGTAGTCGTGGTTTTGACGGTGGTGGTAGTCGTGGTTGTGATGATGGTGGTAGCCGTGGTGGTGGTTGTGGTGGTGGTTGTGGTGGTGGTGGTGGTGGTTGTGGTGGTGGTGGTGGTTGTTGTGGTGGTGGTGGTGGTGGTTGTTGTGGTGGTGGTGGTGGTTGTGGTGGTGGTGGTGGTTGTGGTGGTGGTGGTTGTGGTGGTGGTGGTGGTGGTGGTTGTGGTGGTGGTGGTGGTGGTTGTGGTGGAAGGACAACGGGCGCTCGTGCCTAAGACTACCCTCACTCACTCTAATTACAATTACCGCTTGTTATTACCCCGCCCCGAACCACCACCGGCCCTAATTATCAAATAACACGATCCAACACACGTACAACCACGCTAAAAAAATATTCCACATAATTAATTCTTCGCAGTACTCACTCCCGGTGGTTAGTTTTCTTGCTATGCTCCTATTCCTTTACATTTACTTATCCTTATTATGACTATTTATTAAGCAACTGCGGCGCTAACGCAGAAGCTTTTATTTCCCCAGTAGTGAGAGCTTACGACACGTCGGGGAATACGCTATACTCTCGCCAACATTAATATCTCCGTATTTATGTCCTCGGGTCACACGATTCGCCATGTCGTGACCTCAAACCACGGGTGATATTTTATGATTTGGTCGATTTTTATTAATATTCGTATGAAATTTTGAAGCCCTGTTAATTTGATATATACAGCATTGCACTGAAACCGATAATTATTTTAGGAAAAGTAGGAAAAAAAAATTGACTTTTATAATTAATTGAAAATTTCCAAATTGTCATAAACATGCGTCAGCATTGGCCTATTATCACTCAGGATCAAATACGTACGACAATGAAGTCAAGAAAAAATAGCACCTCGATTCCGTATTCCAAGATTTTTGTTTTTACCACGGAAGTGGTCATTCCCTTACACTGCAAACCAGCATGTGTACTTTTTCTTCTGTCCTCCATGGACAGGGTTAGAGATTTGCTCCACAACTTATTGCGTGGTGAGTTATTGTGCACTCAACCACAGAAGGTGATAGTGATTTTGCAAGCTCGGATTATAATTTCATCCCATATTACATAGCTGTTGCATTAAATATTAAATCTTGGGTACAGGTCCATTGTATCTTAAGTGTTCAAGGATTCTGATAGCGCTTTGTTTATGGTATTGACAATAGAGGTCATATAAGATAGTTGATCAATAATTAATCTAGCGCCGTAATGAGATCCTTGGCGATGTATAAACAAAATATTAATCAAAGTTAAGAATTATTTTCGACTCCAATATGAAGTTAAACAGGAAGGGATTAAAGCTCAACAATCCCACTGGGTATATTCCTTAAGTATGTGTATGTTGCCAAATGTGTAGTAATTTAATTGGTAAAATGGTTAGTGGATATAGTTAAATACAGGCAGCCCGAGGGATGATGCGTTAGTCGAGTGAGCAAAGCGACGCTTGTTTAACTTAAGAAGTTAGTAGTGACGTAATCATACTGATTTCGTGTGCTTCTTATTTACCTTAGAGGAACGAGTTTACATGCTGCTTTTGTTTGTTAAATTAGGTCTTACTGCATATCTTTTTTATTTAATTGTTAATTGTCTTTGTATATCGCCTTGAATTGGCAGTCTAGTAGAGCATCTTAATTTGGTCTGTTTGATCGTTTCACGTCTGGTCAGGAGCCTAATTGTTTAAGTGAGGCATTTAGAGGCGTTGTCTTAGTGACACTTCGTGACACAGCACCATGGCTAGCAGTCCTTGCGAGAGGTGGAGGAGAAACAAAACGAATTCGGAAATGGTTGTGCCTGCCTGACAAGTCGTGAAGAGATGTGACAAGCTTTACAAGGCCTGTTTTTTCCTGTCACTTACCTCTCATTTTGAAATTCTACATTTAACATCATCCTTAGTACATTCTCACCCTCCAGATCTTTAATTCCACACTACCCCACCTCCCTCTCCATCTCATCTTTCCAGTTTCCTCCCAATATAATTTTGAAATTATGAAAACTTTCTCGCCAACATAACCTACATCCCACCTTATTTTTTTGACGGTGGGAAGTTTGTTTCTGTCAGTTTTGGATAGTTCAGGAACTGAGCCCCGTTGTTCGTTTAGCTAAGCATGTGACAGTCTTGTGAAGCTAGTTACACAATTGTTAATTTTATACACACACACACATTATATATATATATATATATATATATATATATATATTATATATATATATATATATATATATATATGCAATTGACGATCACGAAACAGATCATTTGTGTGCGGAAAATCCACAAAGAAATTGGAAAGGAAGATGAACGTTTCGGCCGTTTTACAGCCGTTGTCAACACCAGACAACGTAGATGTAGGGGTCGAGGAGTCGCGTCACGTAGCGAGGGGGTCGCGTCACGTAGCGAGGGGGTCGCGTCACGTAGGGAGGGGGTCCCGTCACGTAGGAGGGGGTCGCGTCACGTAGGGAGGGGGTCGCGTCACGTAAGGAGGGGGTCGCGTCACGTAGGGAGGGGGTCGCGTCACGTAGGGAGGGGGTCGCGTCACGTAGGGAGGGGGTCGCGTCACGTAGGGAGGGGTCGCGTCATGTTGGGGTCGAGGAGTGGTGTTGTAACACTGTAAAGGTGTTTGGTTTAGTTTTATTTAATATATACACTTAGTTCAATGAGTCGCAGACAAGGATTTTGAGAGTCGCCAGCTTGTCTGGCCTGGATCTCGCACCTCTAGTGTTAATGACACCGAGTTGACCTGAGGTCAGGTCATGCGAATCTCACCTGGCTCTCGCTAATCTTATAATTGAGCCGGGTAGCCTTCAAACATGCCGACGTTTAAGGAGTGGCTGGTAGAGTGCCCCAGGCTATCTAACTTGTGGGCGGAGTTAGCCACTAGGTTTCCCAATATATACTCGGAGAGATACCGATTCGATCAGGAGAAGGACAGCCTAGCCCGAGGCTGTCAGCCGGCGGGGGCGGGACAGTCTCTGTCAACTACAGACCTCCCCCCCCCTCTCTATTCCACGGAAACTCAAGATACTTGGTGAGTTGAACATTAAGGTGACTTAGTCGGGTTTACAAGTGTTGTGTGATGATCAGGGGCAGTAGGCTTGCCGTTTTTTTTTTTTGGGGGGGGGGGGGTTTATAGTAAATCGTTAGTTGTATCTTCTGACAAAATCAGAAGATACAACTAACGATTTACTATAAAACCAAAAAAACGGCAAGCCTACTCATGAGAAACTCTCCAGACACGGAGCAGAACGCTCTAAAAGAGACAAACGTCGTCTATGCCTTCAAATGCCCTCTTGGGGACTGTAAGCCTCAAAAAAACTCAGTATATAGGCAAGACAACAACATCTCTTTCCAGGCGTTTAACGATGCATAAGCAACAGGGCTCCATTAAGGAACATATATTCTCTTCCCACAACCAAACCATCACCAGAGAAATCTTAACAAACAACACAGAAATCATTGATAGATACAGCGACAGCAGGCGGCTTGACATCTGCGAGGCACTACACATCAAGAAGTCAACACCAGCAATCAACAGCCATTAACGCACAACTATATTCTACCCACTTCAAGACTCCGCTCCAATATAGAAACATCAAGAAATATGGGCCAATAGGCCTTCTGCATTTCTATTTGTACCCAACTTCTATACCCCGTTCTGTGTTTTGTTGAAAGTTGTTTTTCACCCCACTATTGTATTACATCACCTCACCCAAATGCAGGTATAAGAGCCAATGTTTGTTGCAGGCA
>WNGS01008507.1:14561944-14586269 GCA_020271785.1 Procambarus virginalis
TGGTAGTGCCGAGGACAGGTCGTGTGGTAGTGCCGGGACGGTCGTGTGGTAGTGCGGGGCAGGTCGTGTGGTAGTGCCGGGACAGGTCGTGTGGTAGTGCCGGGACAGGTCGTGTGGTAGTGCCGGGACAGGTCGTGTGGTAGTGGCGGGGACAGGTCGTGTGGTAGTGCCGGTGACAGGTCGTGTGGTAGTGGCGGGGACAGGTCGTGTGGTAGTGCCGGGACAGGTCGTGTGGTAGTGGCCGGGACAGGTCGTGTGGTAGTGGCCGGGACAGGTCGTGTGGTAGTGCCGGGACAGGTCGTGTGGTAGTGCCGGGACAGGTCGTGTGGTAGTGCCGGGACAGGTCGTGTGGTAGTGCCGGGACAGGTCGTGTGGTAGTGCCGGGACAGGTCGTGTGGTGGTATACAAACAAGGGCAAGTCTAGGATAGGTAAATCAAGAATCGCCAGCCATCTTTAAATTTGACTGCCTGCCAATATGAGGTTCTCTAACGTCTGACCCGATTTCCTAATTCCAATATATCATTCATAACACTATTTTAGTTCAAACACGTTGTAAACTCTAGTCTGAAAGAATATTATAAATATCCAAGACATCACAATATTCAAACGTTACACCACATAATTGTGACGAATGAGATGAAGTAGAACACTGAACACTATGTGAAGGGAATTATAATGAAATGAACACTGTCCTCCACTTGAAGGAATGAGCGCTGCATTTTATTCATGTGACGAAAATAACAACCCATGCAGATAACCTTACCAATAAAACATACTGAAACGAACATACATCTCCACTGAAAGAAAATTACTTGGGTCTTTCACAATATATGTATAATAAATGAGCGAAGACATATTATACTTTAAGCCAATCAACTTAACCTAACAAACCTCCACACTCGACAACCTCGAGGCCTTTGAACTTAACGACCGGGATTTGTTCATAGGCACCATTTCTATATTTGTTATGTATATTTGCGTGCATTTTTTCTCCGAGTTTTAGTAATATTATCATGTTTACTCTTGAGAAAATAAATGCACGAAAAAAAGTAATTATTTAACTAAGAACACCTTTTAAATTAATAAACCTCAAATAGTGCAGAGTTCACCATAGACCACTTTTGAATATAAAACTCTCCAGTAGCAAATTAAACATTTTTCAAACATTTATAATAGAACAAAAATGAAGAGAAAGCTATTCTTTAAAGATAATATTATTCAATGCAATTTGTCATCAAATATTAACCTATGATGTTTGTAAACCTTTCTCTAAGATTAACAGCGTCAGGTCTAATTCGCGTTAATTGTAGCTCTTGTCATTCTAGCTTTGCAATTTTCTTAATACAACAGTCTTTAAGCTGATGTCATAGCTTTTATTTGCTTAAAATAGAACATTAAATGAGACACTTCTTATAATTCAGTGATAGACCTCCATATGTACTTTTTTTGCATAAAATCACCAACACTACAAATTACATTACTGGTACGTTTCCTCCAATAACAGTACTGAAATGGTAATATAACTAAAATATTCTCCCAAGTTTAGGTTACACCTGGCACTACACCAAGTGTAAGTATGTACCGTAGCTGCATTGAACTATCATTTATATTAATATGAAGGAAATGTGTTAAAACATGTAATAATAATTAAATTATCCATACCACATCTGTTGCACTATGTATTTTCTTTTACTTCGACAGTAAGCTTTCCCTTCATAACTAGGTTATACCTAACTAAACCTACAATGTCCTCCAATAATGTAAATGAACCCTATCTGCATATTAACAATTAGCCTCAACGTTATATAAAACCGATTTCTACATTTCCTCTTAATATTTCAATCACACACCACACACACACACAGAGTACTCAGAATACATTTCTGAGTATTCACACTACTCAAGAGTACTCAGAAATGTAGAAATGTACACAGAATACTCACTGTCAGAGTAGTTAACAGGTGGAATGCATTAGGCAGGAGGCTGACTCCATACACAGTTTTAAATGTAGATATGGCAGAGCCCAGTAGGCTCAGGAGTCTGAACATCAGTTGATTGACGGTTGAGAGGCCGGACCAAAGAGCCAAAGTTCAACCCCCGCAAGCACAAATAGGTGAGTACAAATTAGTGAGTACACAGACGGGAGACCTATTAGAAATATGTTAGACGGCTAATGTAGTCTCAATATACAAAAAGGGTGACAGGCAAGAGGCACTGAACTACAGGCCTGTGTACTTAACTTGTATACCATGCAAGTTGATAGGAGAACATCGTGAGAAAAAACCTAGCAGCACATCTGGAGGGGACTTGGTGACAAACCACTCACTAGCATGGGTTCAGGGAAGGCAAATCTTGCCTTACTGGTTTAACAGAATTCTACGATCAGGTGATAAAGAACAAAAAGCAAGAAAGAGAAGGATGGGCGGAGTGCATTTTCTTGGACTGTCGGAAAGCGCACACTACCCAATAAGAGGCTGGTGCATAAGTTGGAGAAACGGGCAAGATTATCTGGTAGGGTGCTCCAGTGGATAAGGGAGTACCTAAGCAATATGAAGCAGAGAGTTACAGTGTGGGGTGAAACCTCAGATTGGCGTGAAGTCACAAGTGGAGTCTCAGAGGGTTCTGCGATTCGGACCTATCCTGTTTCTGATATACGTAAATGATCTTTCAGAGGGTATAGACTCATTCCTCGCAATGTTTGCTGATGCCAAAATTATGAGGATTAAGACAGGAGAAGGACAGCTTGAGGCTTCAAGAAGACGTTGACAAACTGAAGGAATGGTTTAATCCCAACAAATGTGATGTAATGTAATCAAGATAGGTGTAGAAAGCAAGAAGCCAGATACAAGGTATAATTTGGGAGGTGAAATTCTTCATATGAGAGAGGAAGAGAGGAAGAGAGAGAGAGGGGGAGAGAGGGAGGGAGAGAGAGAGAGGAAGGGAGAGAGGGAGAGAGGTAGGGAGAGAGGAGAGTAGAGGAGAGAGCGAGAGAGAGACGAGAGAGAGGAGAGAGAGAGAGAAGAGAGAGGAGGGGGGAGGGAGGGAGGGAGGGAGGGAGGGAGGGAGGGAGGGAGGGGAGGGAGGGAGGGAGAGAGGGGAGAGGGAGAGAGAGAGGGAAGAGGGGAGAGAGAGGGAGAGGAGAGGGAGAGAGAAGAGAGGAGAGGGAGGGAAGGGAGGGAGGGAGGGAGGGAGGGAGAGAGGGAGAGGGAGGGAGGGGAGAGAGGCGAGAAGAAGAAGAGAGAGAGAGAGAGAGAGGAGAGAGAGAGAGAGAGGAGAGAGAGAGAGAGAGAGAGAGAGAGAGAGAGAAGAAAAAAGAGAAAGAGAGAGAACATACCAACAACATACCAGAGAGGAGGTTAGGAGGTATCTGCTTGATCTAGAAGTGACTAAGGCGGAATCTCACCATGGATGCTAAAAGAAGGAGGCAGAAGAACTTGGCATGCCACTATCTATGGTTATAACAAGCCCTGGAGACAGGAGACCTACCAGAGAGTTGGAAGACAGCTAACGTAGTCCCAATCTACAAAAAGGGAGATAGGCAGGAGGCCCTAAACTACAGCCGTTGTCCTTAACTTGTATGTCAGCAAGGTGATGGAGATCTTAAGATAAAGCCTGGTAGCCCATCTGGAGAGAAGGGACTTTGTAACACCTCTCCAGCATGGGGTTCAGGGAAGGCAAGTCGTGTTTTCATAGGTTTAATAGACCAAGCTATGACCAGCAACAAGTATGATAGCCAAGTGCATGTTAACAGGGTTTAAGGTATTATTTTCATGTGTTTGTTCATATTTAATATTAGAGTAAATTGTGTTAAGTTTTCATCTGGTTATTATATATATATCCACTACGGGCTCACCATAGCCCGTGCTACTTGGAACTTCTTGTTCCAGGTAGCAAATCTTTAACAAACAATATTATATATATCCTGTTCAATTTTCACACTGAAAGGGCCAAAGCAGCATTTTTTTTATTGATGCGAAGTGAGAGCCACATAACACTTGACCAGTATAGCTGTGATACTGTTTCGTCACATTTAAATGGGATTCATTCCATAAAGAGAATGTGAAATCATTCACAATCTCCAGTGTAACGGGAGGCCTGACAGCTAAGTGGACAGCGTTTCAGATTCGTAGTCCTGAGGTTCTGGGTTTGATCCCCGGTGAAGGTGGAAACAAATGGGCAGAGTTTTTCACCCTGATGACCCTGTTACCTAGCAGTAAATAGGTACAAGGGAGTTAAGACAGCTGCTACGGGCTGCTTCCTGGTGGTATGTAACAAAAAGGAGGCCTGGTCGAGGACCGGGCCGAGGGGACGCTAAGCCCTGAAATCATCTCAAGATAACCTACATGTAAATAACTATATAGTATTTCGTATTCGGTTGCTAGACTGAGCGTTCTCTCTAGATAATCGACTGGGATTATCTAGAGAATAAGCAGAGAATAAAAATTAATATTAGCCGGTCAACCATGGCATGACCCTCGTGATTATGTTAAATAAAATAATACACACGAATTCGGTAAAAGTACAAAAACTACAATTTATTTGTATTTTTATACTCTTCAAATAAAAGGAAAAGACGCGGAGGAAATTTGAGAGCAATCTGGTGGTGGCTGAGGTCAACCGCTCTTCTGCCAACTGGTTGTTGGGGTATGAGAAACAAACAAAAACAAACTTGACCGTGTGGTTTCCCTCATCAGTATGTCTCAAGTTTCTTAATAACATCTCGAGGATGATGAAAGGACGCGAGAAACAAACATGGATACCGACAGACGCACACAAACAGTGACAGACAGACGGACACACCAACACCCATTGAGGGATAAGGAAACAAGGACCATTAGTCCTTGGCTTGAAAGGCAGTGCTGGGAAGCAAAAGAGTATGAAAGAAATACTGAGCAAAAACAGAAAGAAATCACAATGTGTTCAAAAGAACGGGGAACAAATACTCACAAATTTGGAGAGTAGCAAAGAAACATTTCTTTGCTACTCCAAAGGAGACAAAGCATCCAAAGCTAAGGACTAGCCTTATCTGTTCTATAGCCATATTAACAGCAAGATGGCTGAACGAACAGATGATCAAGTTGCACAAGAGAGGGATACACAGAATAATGAAGCATGCAAAGCTCTCAATATAAACTTTCGGGAAGTTTAAGCTGGAACCTGACCTGCAAGAACCACTGAACCAAACAGAACAGACACCCCATCAAGACTCACTGAAATGGTTGTGCCACTAGAGGAAACTACAGGAGCTGGATGTTACAAAAGCCATTGACTTAGGATTGTATACTAAAGGATACAAACGAAATGTAAAGTTACGAGGAAGGAACTGGAGTAAGATCTGGACAACACCACAGGATAAGATATAGATTCTTGCACCAAAAAACGCGAAAGACCTGGCAGTAGACATAACTCCAAATATAATGCCAGATGCACACATTAGTAAATTATCGCCAGTGCATGTAAACAGGAATTTGGAAAATGAGCCTTCATGAACCTATATACATCATAATTCACTTGAAAAGGCACATGATAAAACTAGAAAAATTCCTAATATATGTAACACGTCGCGTTCCTGATCCCAGAGACTTGAGCCACGAGAAAACAGACAAATAAACTTTACCATGCTGGAGGAGAAGGCATAAGGGAGAGGGTTCAACATCAAAGTGAAATATATGATTATTAGGAGAATTGACAAAGTAAACAAAATTTATTTTTCAAAATTTAGTACAGCAGAATGTAAGGGCATAGATGGAAGCTAGAGACAAATGTTTTACATGGATGTCAGAAAAAACAACATTGTTAGAGTTGTTAATAAGTAGAACAGGTTAGAAAAAGTAGTTGAAGCTAACGAAACACACAATTTTAAATGTAAATACGACAAGATAATTGTGTAAACAGTCAGTGTAATGCAGCACTAAGTATGTTTGGAAGCAACAGGCCAAGAGCTGACGTTCGACTCTACAAGCACATATAGTGAGCACACTCACGCAGAGGTGAATGCACACGAAAACACATTTTACACTATAAATTGATAAATGATCTAGGGTGATATTTCCCTTCAGTAATAACAAACATGTTCCTAACATTATCTCTACTTACATAAAGAAAAAATATTTGCATTGCATTGGATAAATATACAACTTGCTACGATACATTGCTCAGTATCGTTCATCTAGCGTAACTCATCACACTTCGTTTTATAATACTTTTATATACAGGAGATTTACATTCCTGCCCGTCTGGTCCAGGTTATGACAAACTAGAATTTACTTTGAAATATAGGTATGAGTTAGATCAGCATTGAGGCTTTATACATTCAAACAGCAGTTTTATAAATAAAACTGATTTATATAATACATTTGATCCAAAATATATCTGGAGTAAATCAAGGTCATTAGTGAACGCCCTCAACAACCACTTCTTTGAAGCACTTGTGTAAACTAGGCAGTAAACAAGGAAGCTATCAATCAGTGAACAAGTGCAATTAGCAGGTAAAAGTTGATCTTTTGTAAATATATTAATCCAGATATCTCGTCAATCAAGCAATCGCCAAAGATAACAAGAGAGACTCGTCATCTCTCTAAAAGGCGTACGGTATGATTATAAAAGGGCAATCAAGCAAGTTAACAAGCTCCCAATCTCTACGTGGAAGCTATGAAAGAGATGAGGGTGTATAGGAGAGGAGGAGAGCGAGAAGTGAAGAGGAGCCTGTGGAGACGGACACAGAGCTGAAAGAGACCTGAAAGACAAGAGGCTGGGGGAAGAGAAGTGGAGGAGGTTGAAATGAAAGAAGAGCCTGGGGAAGGGGAGGATGCTGGGAAGAGGGGAAAGGGAAGCGAGGTAGGGGAAAACGCACTGGAGCAAGACCCCAAAACCAGATCAGCAGAGGTCGGCCAGATTGTTTCCCGATCTCTCACCTCAATTGGCTCCTCCGACCGACCAATGCCGGCTAATTGCTTCCCCCTTCCATAAACTTTCCTGCCGCTTGTCTTTCTCGAAATTGAGAGACTTTTCCAGCGGATATTTGAGGGTTTGTCTGTTTGTTTAGACTCGTGTCTCCACTCGCTTTGGTTTACTGGTTTAATGCTGCAATTGTTTATCCATCTCAGTGTACGTCTTTGAGGCCGATTGTGTTTGCTAAGGTGTAGGCGTATACTCATGTCTACGTTCATGTTTATCATTGTTTCTGTTCATCCCAACTCTCAATATCATAACACTCATTAATGTCTATTAATTTCCAGGACGAGTTGTATAAAATTTACTCCATTTTAATAAGTAATATTAATAAATCGAGACAGCTCTAATAAATCCGTTGAGACACACGTCCCTAACTATCCACTGTTGTATACAAATATAAAACAACATTATTCATTGTAATCCGAGTGTACAAGAGTGAATCATGACAACAAAGGTTGTGGGTGTATTTGCTCAACAGGGTGAACTGCAGCATGAGGGTAGTGGTTGATTGGGAGGGGCAGAGAGCGGGTGATGGGCAGGAGGGAATGAATGCGTGGGAGAGGAGTGGGTAAGTGAGGTAAATGATGAGAGGTGTGGTAAAGAAGAAGGAGAAAATAGCAAGGGGTAGAAGATACAATCAAGAAAGAATGGAAGGGCGAACTGTAAGGATGGTAACTGGAATGGAGGGTTCAAGGTTGTTGATGGGGAAAGGAGGATTACAAAGGTGGTTGGGGGGAGAGAAAGTTCCAGGGTGGTGATGGGGAGGCAGGGGTGCCAGGGTGGTGATGGGCAGGCAGGGGTGCCAGGGTGGTGATGGGCAGGCAGGGGTGCCAGGGTGGTGATGGGGAGGCAGGGGTGCCAGGGTGTTGATGGGCAGGCAGGGGTGCCAGGGTGGTGATGGGGAGACAGGGGTGCCAGGGTGGTGATGGGGAGGCAGGGGTGCCAGGGTGGGGATGGAGAGGCAGGGGTGCCAGGGTGGTGATGGGAGGCAGGGGTGCCAGGGTGGTGATGGGGAGACAGGGGTGCCAGGGTGGGGATGGAGAGACAGGGGTGCCAGGGTGGTGATGGGGAGGCAGGGGTGCCAGGGTGGTGATGGGGAGGCAGGGGTGCCAGGGTGGGGATGGAGAGGCAGGGGTGCCAGGGTGGTGATGGGGAGGCAGGGGTGCCAGGGTGGTGATGGGCAGGCAGGGGTGCCAGGGTGGTGACGGAGAGGCAGGGGTGCCAGGGTGGGGATGGAGAGGCAGGGGTGCCAGGGTGGTGATGGAGAGGCAGGGGTGCCAGGGTGGGGATGGAGAGGCAGGGGTGCCAGGGTGGTGATGGGGAGACAGGGGTGCCAGGGTGGGGATGGGGAAGGAGTATTACCACAATATTCCACAATACTGGAATATGCGGCTCCAGCCTGGAGTCCACATCTAGTCAAACACAAAACGAAGTTAGAAAAGGTTCAGAGGTATGCCACTAGGCTAGTCCCCGAGCTGAGAGGTATGAGCTACGACGAAAGATGCTGGAACTGAACCTCACGACACTGGAAGACAGAAGGGTTAGGGAAGACATGATCACTACCTATAAAATTCTAAAAGGAATTGACAGGGTGGATAAAGATAAACTGTTTAGCACGGGTGGGACGCGAACAAGGGGACACAGGGTGACACTTAATACTCAAATGAGCCACAGAGATATTAGAAAGAACTTTTTCAGTGTCATAGTAGTTAACAGATGGAATACATTAGGCAGTGTGGGGAAAACTGTCTCGTGGGATTTATTGATTTATTTAATACAATTACTTTAATACAATTATTTGATTAATTCTAATTTATAATTTATATTTAATTTATATATTAATTTATTTCGATAGCGGACTGTATGAATTTAAAGTGGACTGTATGATTTAAATTTCCACAAATCATTTCCTACACAATCTGGGGGAGAGTTTATTTTACAGTCTAACAATCGAAATTATCGACTGGTAGACATTCTCTACAATATTAAGACAACATTGATTAGTAAATAAAATGGGAAGCCTTATCTGTATGGTAGTTTTTGGCCTGGACAACTAGAAATAACGTGGATGATAACACAAACTAATACTCCTTTTATGTGAAGCTAGTGTCTTCCCATGTCACGTATTGTACCGGGTAATTGTTACTAATTCTTCATCCCCTTCAATTTCACCTGTCAAAGGGCACTTACAATAATAATCGTAACCAACATATGACAGTTAAATCAGGGGAAAATACTGTAATTTATTAGATAAGATTGAATTAATAATTACCCTGTTTGGGTGGCTCGCCATTCGTTCTCACCGGTATACCCTGATCTACCTAACATTACTGGCCAGGAATGACTAGATTTAACGGAATATCGGATATAGAACACTTCCCTTATTGTTGACGAAGATCGTACGGATGATGTGCACTGTTTACAACCCAAAACACTAAGTATAGAGGAGCATAATTGCAGAGTTCCAAGCGAGCTCCTGCGAGACTTTTGTTTACGTCAATTTAATGGCTGCCGGTTCCTCTCCCACTCACGCATCCTGTGTCAACACCAGATGTCGTTTTATCAAGAAGTGGAAAGAGCTCAAATTTAACCTATTTTAACACTGATAATTAAGTTCATTTAAGGGAAATGTTTTTATGATGTTTACAGTTGAGAGACTGATGTTTTAAGAATTCCCATTATTATTTGCTGGTGAATTTAATGGTGACATATGGCAATTACATCCCCGTTTTCTTCCGAGGAAAATTCCACTGCAATCTCGTTTTCTTTAAGTGTTAGTAGTAAATCAGCAGCAATATTATCTGCCTATTGTATTTAAAGTTAGTAAATGGCGTTGGGTTTTCCGACAGGCAGTGATGTGGTGGAGACAGACTTCATAGTTTCAAATGTAGTTATGATAGAGCCCAGTAGGCTCAGGAATCTGTACACCAGTTGATTGACAGCCGTGAGGCGAGACCAAAGAGCCAAAGCTCAACCCCCCGTAAGCACAACTAGGTGAGTACACGCGCGCACGCGCGCGCATGCAGCACAATAGGCTCCCTATACTCAACAAGGTAACTATACATGGTGTCCATTAGGTAAATACAACGTGGTAAATGTTAATGAATGATATCAATATGTAAACAAGTGATGGGATAATGAATTGGCATCGTGAGATTTTTTTCGTGATACCCGATTTTTAAAACGATTCTTTAACATTTTTTCACAAAAATAACTTGTTCGTCTTGGGTAATTATTATTATATAGTAATATACTTACAAAAAATACAGAATGCAAGCAGAAACAGGAGAGATGCTCATGTTTTAACATTACAATTAAAGTCTTGGGTTTCAAATATGAATAATTTTCTTCTTCACTTACACTTGCATTATGTAGGTTTAAGATTGATTTTTCAGAATAAAAAAAAATTATTTTGTTTTATTTGAACTATTGTATTGTAATTTTATTTGAAAAAGGAATAGGAATGTTTTTGTATTGTAAATTGTATATACCATGTACACCTGTGATGGATACTAAAACGGTCCGTCTAATTACCCAATGCTTCCCAAGGCCTCCTAGAAGAAAGAAGAAGAAATGAAGATATGTGATGTATTTACTTACTGTAATGTTGGTGCTGAATGTAGAAAACTAAAAAACATTTTTTTACTCGAAAATAATAAAATTTTATAACGAAATTAGACGAAACTCTGTAGCAGGTGATGCCATAGGAAGTCGAGGATCCATGTGACAATGTCGTGGAGCGACTTATCCAAGATATAATGTTACGTCTAATTTCACTATATTATTATTATTTTAGAGCAAAAATATGTTTTTTTCATAATCTACATTCAGTACCAACATTATAGTGAGTAAGTATGTTAGATTTCCTCATTACTTATGTAATGTCAGGAAGTTTTAGGTAATTAGACGGACCCTACAAAAATGTTTTCAGTTTTTCTTACTTTCTTGTGTTTTGTAATTTAAGGATTACTTTTTGAGTAGAAAGGAATTAGCTATTCTTTAATTGCGCTAGTGTTGCAATATTTATTTGAAATAAGATATTATAATATTATAATATAATATAATACTGTATAATGATGTTATATTATACTGTATAGTACACAAAGCATGTATATCCGCATGTATAATTGAATGTTTTCACTTTTCTGGTTTCTTCCTGAAGATTAAGCTGGATTTATCATCTTGTATATTCTTAAATCAATCTTTAATATTCTTTAATCAATTTATTCCTAAATAAATCATTAATATTCTTTAATCAATTTATTCCTAAATAAATCATTAATATTCTTTAATCAATTTATTCTTATATAAATCTTTTCTATTGCTAAATTAAATTAAATATTATTAATATATTTACCGTGCTCATAATGTAAATCAGTAAGTTTTCCAAACCAAAATACGAAAAAGTTATGAAAAATAGGTATCCAACTATATTTTTTAAAAGAATCGGAATCCGAATCGTATCGAAGTCGAGAATTTTTAATGGAATCATCGGTATTGGAATCTTTAACAAGTTTTAGTATCGTACCATAACTAATATCAACCTACAAAAATTACGGCTGTACATATGCTGCTGAACCCAAGACAAATTACTACACTCTTTAACTAAATGCAGCAGCATCAATAAAGAAATCGAAACTTTATGAATTCTTTAAATAAAAGTAGTCCTTATTTACCCAATGATTTTCCAGGAGCAGAAGCTGCTGTTTTTCTACTAGTCTACAAAACATTGATGCACTAAAATTAGTAACAATAAGTCCATGCATAAACGTATATGACTGCCAATAAATACATGTAATAATGCAAATGTACATCTATACCTATAAGACAATGTATGTTTGTCCAAAAGTTGTAGGCCAGACGCTTTGGGCTAGCCTCACCCAAATTTGCTGGAGGAATGTTCTGTGGTATGTGACGGACGCAGGCTAGTCGGGGTAGACCCGAGTTAAATGGTTTAAGAAATATTAGCAATTATAAACACCCTTAGGCCATTTTCATAGTTTTTGAAGGAGTCAAATGATAAATATGGTGTGATTAACATGGAGTTATCATAACAATCCTGAGCACTGCATTGAAAGCCTAGTCATTAGACCGTTCAGACCTCCCGGCATGAGGTACCTACAGCTTCATATTTATATATTAGTAACATCTTTATTAATAAAAAAATTGCAAGTTTACCTAAGCTGAGTAATTCAGCTTTGACAAATGCAGTTGTCCCAGTGTTATTTAGTAATATATTTTCTGAGAGATGGGGAAAGTGAGTGGAATGGATGGATGGATAGAGATGGACTCGAGCAATGCCGGGTTCCCCTCACCCCCCTAGTAAAAACAACTCGTCCTCGGACCATGTCCATTCCATCCAGCGGTCGACCCCAAAGACGCATTCGTTAATTTTAACATGCTGTTCATTCAAAACAAGAATTGTATTAAATATAAAATATTATTTTGTATTAGCATACTGTACAGATTAGGTTAGTTGTTTAGGTCCTGTTGGCGATTATTTGTAGTAAGTGGGTGAAACCTTTACAGCGTTGTGGTTCGAAGAAAATTCGTCAGTGAAGCACTTGTTCCGGAAGAGTACATCCTGGTTCGGCTCTATTGGAAGCTTCGGGAATCCCCAGCTCATAGGTTCGAATCCTCATCACGGCTCTTGTGGATTCTCAATAATAATTATAATACTAATTATAATAGTTATAATTATAATATAATAATTTTAATAATAGTTATAATTATAATATAATAATTATAATAATACTAATAATAATAATATAATTATAATAAGAACAATGATATAGCAACAGTCCAAGCTCTATAATCTTTATTGTAAGAGAATCGCTGGAAAGTGTAATTCTCTAAGGAACACCCGAGTCTTCTAATACACTGAAAACACCGAAATAGTCAATTTATTACCCTTATAGCGTCGCCAACAATGTCTTAAACCACACAAAGTCGTGTGCTCGTCCCTCCCTCCCTCTCATCAAGATTAACACACCTCGGATATCACTGTTCCAATTAATCCGATCGATTAATTGAGAGAGAGGGAGACAAGAAAATCAATTTGCTTCCGCTAATCTCCCCAATCAGCTCTCTAAAAATCCCGCGCCAGAGATCCCTAACACGAAGCCACTGAGACGCCGAGAATAAATCCCTGACTGCCACTACCTTCCTGATCTCTTCTTCCCCCCCCCCACCACTCCCCTTCACCATCCCCCGGTACATTCTCGTCCACTCTCCCCATCCACCCAGTCCCACAGGTCCGACACGTCGACTTAATTGGCCAAACAATCTATCAATTAATTCCCACGGAGCCAATCTGGACAAATAAACTCTGGAAAGAAATACACCGCAACCTGAAAACCACTCGCTCTCCCGAGAAAAAAAAAGAAAAAACACAAAAAGGTATGACCGTTTCAGAAAAGGTGAAACGTTCCAGATTCCAAGAAATAAAAGTCGAGGATTCTTCCTCTCACCTTCTGGTCTACAACCTCGACTTAATTGTCCCAGTGATCACCCGGCTGCTTTAATCAATTTCTACTTATCAAAGACGCCGGAGGAAACCAAAACCACAAGAGGGGAAGAGAGTAGTGAGGGGAGAGTGGCAGTGAGGGGAGACAGTGGCATTGAGGGGACGCTTGTGGTGGACGATGGTCACAAACGTTAAATACACAAGCCTGGGGTGAACGATATATTGAGAGGGGAAACTTGGAGAAACTGTTGCTGCTACAGTGTCACGGTTGAGGGAGACTGGGGAGGGGAAGAGGAGGGTGGACATAAGCAGTGAGGGGTATACAAGAAAGGAGGAGAACAGAATGTGGGATGGGGAAACCTTGATATGAGGGCATGGGATAGTGATGGAGGAAAGCAGATTCCTCGGCGATAGAATAAAAGGATGGAAAAGCAGACTTCTTTGAGGGAGGGAGGAAATCAAACTTCTGAGAGCCAAGAGAATGATGGAGGAGGGATGATTTCTGAGAGGTGAGTGATGGCGGAATGCCGACTTCTGTAAGAACGGTCTTTGACTTCACTTTAACAAGAGGTTCACGCCTTTTCATAAAAGGGAGGGATAAGAGTTGGGGATCAAGGGGAATTTTGACTTCCACGAGTAAGGCGAACAAGGGCAGCTTTACTCTTCTTACGATAAAATATAGTGGGAGAAATAGGACTCGAGGGGCAAAAAAATACTTCAAAGGATAAAAGGATTGGACAGATGGGTAAACGATGCTTATTCTTTATGCAATAAAAAAAATGAAGAGAAAGTGATCAACTTATCTTCCGGGAGGAAAGCCGAAATCAGGACGAAACCAAACATAACTCCAAGTCTTAGAGAGAATTTTAGAGTTAAACGGTAGACAACATTTTTTTATTCATTAATTCTCTCAAATCATTTAAGTGAAGATGTTCTTATTATGACACACGAAATGGGTGAGCGGATTGACTGGTCACTGTGCATAATATGTATAAAAACTTTCACAGTAGTGTTTAAACTGACTTCATTAGAGAATAATTGTGTATTCACTTAGTTGTATTCACCTATTTGTGATTGCGAGGGTTGAGCTCTGCTCTTTCGGGCCGCCTTTCAATTGTCAATCAACTGTTATTAACTACTATTTTTTTACACACACATACACACAGAGGAAGCAGGCCGTAACAGCTGTCTAACCCCCAAGTACCTATTTATTGCTAGGTGAACAGATGCATCAGGGTAAAAGAAACTGCCCATTTGTTTGTTTCCACCATCGCCGGGGATCGATCCCGGTCCCTAGGATTACGAATCCCGAGCGCTGTCCACACAACCGCTAGTCCCCTGTGTGTGTGTGTGTGTGTGTGTGTGTGTGTGTGTGTGTGTGTGTGTGTGTGTGTGTGTGTGTGTGTGTGTGTGTTCACTAGTTGTATTTTACGGGGGTTCAGCTTTGCTCTTTCGGCCCGCCTCTCAACTGTCAATCAACTGTTTACTAACTACACTAACTACTTTTTTTTTTTTCCCCACACCACACACACACACACACACCCCAGGAAGCAGCCCGTGACAGCTGACTAACTCCCAGGTACCTATTTACTGCTAGGTAACAGGGGCATTCAGGGTGAAAGAAACTTTGCCCATTTGTTTCTGCCGGGTGCGGGAATCGAACCCGCGCCACAGAATTACAAGTCCTGCGCACAATCCACCAGGCTACCTGGCCCCCCCTGTGTGTGTGTGTGTGTGTGTGTGTGTGTGTGTGTGTGTGTGTGTGTGTGTGTGTGTGTGTGTGTGTGTGTTCACCTAGCTGTACTTGCGGGGGTTCAGCTCTGGCTCTTTGGTCCCGCTCTCAACCGTCAATCAACTGATGTACAGGTTCCTGAGCCTACTGGTCTTTAACATATCTACATTTGAAACTGTGTATGGAGTCAGCCTCCACCACATCACTGCCTAATGCATTCCACTTGTTAACTACTGACACTGAAAAAGTTCTTTCTTAAGTCCCTGTGGCTCATTGGGGTACTCAGGCTCCACCTGTGTCCCCTTGTTCGCATACCACCCTTGTTAAAAAGTTTATCCTTATCTACCCTGGCAATTCCTCTGAGAATTTTGTAGGTAGTGATCATGTCTCCTCTTACTCTTCTGTCTTCCAGTGTCGTGAGGTGCATTTCACGCATCCTTTCCTGGTAACTCATGCCTCTTAGTTCTGGGACTAGCCTAGTGGCATACCTCTGAACTTTTTTTCAGCTTCGTCTTGTGATTGACAAGGTACGGCCTCCATGCTGGGCCCGCATACTCCAGGATTGGTCTTACATATGCTGTGTACAAGGTTCTGAATGATTCCTTACACGGGTTCCTGAAGGCTGTTCTGATGTTATCCAGCCTCGCGTATGCCGCAGATGCAATTCTTTTTATGTGGGCTTCAGGAGACAGGTTTGGTGTGATATCAACTCCTAGATCTTTCTCTCTGTCCATTTCATGAAGTACTTCATTTCCCATTCTGTATCCTGTGTCTGGCCTCCTGTTTCCACCGCCTAGTTTCATGGCCTTGCATTTACTCGGGTTGAACTTTATCAGCCATTTGTGGGACCATTCATTCAGTCCGTCTAGGTCATCTTGTAACCTCCTGTTATCATCCTCTGTTTTAATCTTCCTCATAATTTTTGCGTCGTCAGCAAACAGTGAGAGGAACGATTCTATACCCTCTGGGAAATCGTTTACATATATCAGAAACAGTATAGGTCCAAGGACTGAACCCTGCAGGACTCCACTGGTGACGTCTCGCCAATCTGAGACCTCACCTCTCACAGTGGCTCCGTCTTCTGTTGCTTAGGTACTCCCTTATCCAATAGAGTACCTTGAGTACCCTCCCTTTCCCTCCTGCCTGCATCTCCAGCTTTTTCACTAGCCTCTTGTGTGGTACTATGTCAAAGGCTTTCTGGCAATCAAGAAATATGCAATCTGCCCATCCCTTTCTTTCTTACCTGATTTTTGTTGCCTGGTATTCAATTAATCCTGTGAGGCAGGACTTGCCATCCCTGAACCCATGTTGGTGCTGTGTTACAAAGTTCTTTCGCTCCAGATATTCCACAAGCTTTTTTCGCACAATCTTCTCCATCAGCTTGCTTGGTATGCAAGTTAGGGACACTGGCCTGTAGTTCAGTGCTTCCTGTCTATCCCATTTCTTGTATATCGGGACTACTTTAGAAGTCTTCCAAATTTTTGGCAATTCCCGTTACCAAAGAATTGTTATACACCGTGGAGAGTAGCAGGCACAGTGCTTCTGCTCCTTCCTTTAGTATCCATGGGGAGATTCCATCCGGGTCTATAGCCTTTGTCACATCCAACTCTGGCAAGAACTTCCTTACATCCCCACTGGTAATCTCAAACTCTTCTAGTGGTTCCTGGTTAACTATTCCCTCTCTTATATCTGGAACTTCCCCTTGCTCTAATGTGAAGACCTCCTGGAATTTCTAATTCAGTTCCTTGCACACTTGTCCTTTGTAGTGAATCCGTCTCCCCCTATCCTCAATTTCATTACCTGTTCCTTTACTGTTATTTTTCTCCTGGCGTGGTTGTGCAGCAATTTAGGTCGAGTCTTTGCCTTTCTTGCGATGTCATTTTCGTATTGCCTTTCTGCCTCTTTTCTCAACCTGACATTCATTCTTGACACTGGTAACTTTCTCTGCTTTCGAGCATCCTGTTATTTCTATTGTTTCTCCACGCCCTTTTACGTGTGTGTGTGTGTGTGTGTGTGTGTGTGTGTGTGTGTGTGTGTGTGTGTGTGTGTGTGTGTGTGTGTGTGTGTATTCACCTAGTTGTGCTTGCGGGGGGTTGAGCTCTGCTCTTTCGGCCAGCCTCTCAACTGTCAATCAACTGTTACTAACTACCAACATTTTTTTCTCCCCCCCCCCCTGGTCCATAGGTCCACGAGTCTAGAGGGCTGTCCACTCAGCCAGCCAACACACACAGAGCCGTGTGCGTGCGCATGCGTACGTGGATTCATAACCCCCCCCCCCCAAAAAAAAAAACTGATTATATTCTAAGCTTTCTGAACATTATCTTATAAGTGATAATCTACATCGTTTAAATACACACAGAATTACCATACATTAAGTGAACACCAATATTATAACAGTAATTGAATCCTCCAGCCATGAAGGCAAAAGATCACACAAGTCAATTCTACAATTGTACACAGGCAGTTAAGATTTTAAAGTTTAAAACCAGTTTTTGAGGGCGTGTCCCATGACAAAATGTCAGATATGAATAATCTTCGTAACTGGAACGATATTTCGTTTGTCACACAATTTGGCCAAGAATAATGTCATAATGCCCAATAGCATCCCTGGAGATAAGTACAGCAGTACAACTGACCGGATGATACAGAGCCCCATCTTACGTCTCCGCTATACTATAACATGCATGAGAAGTCAACCTGCCAGGTAACACCCACAATTTGTTCAATATATATTTTTTAAATCATAACCTCTAATTTGTATGTATGATTATGCATACATTTGCCATGTGGATGTAACTATAAATTCAGCAAATGCCCAATATAATCATTACTACCATTAATCTGAGTAACTTCATGCTAAAATATATATAAAGGGAGAGGAGATTGGAACTGTATGGAAGAGATAGAAGATAAATATGTTAAATGAACACAGTTAAGAAAAAGGGTACGTATTAAGGAAGACAGCGGGAAGAAGAAAAAAGAAGGGGGGGGGGGCAAGAAAAATAGTACAGAATATGGGGAAGGAGGGAGAGGAGAGGAAGAGAGCAAATCTAAACGAGATGTTTTGATCGTAATGTATCTGATGTAACCGATTAATGTATCCCCCGGTCTCTGTACCAAAACAAACAATATTGATATTCTTAACAAAAATGTCAACTTATATAAATATTAAATCATATAAAATAAAATATAATTTTTCTAATATATAGACATTATAATAGTTATAATATATAATTAATATTTAATAATCTGTCTAATATATAATAAAATATATTTGTCTTGATCATTTACCAGTGTTCCGATTCAAGCCAATGCAATAAGGCTTTCTCAAGATATGTACCAGAACGAGAACAAATATTCCTATGGAGCTAAATTTATCAATTTCAACAATAGCCATATTTTTGTATTAATGTTTAACAATTTTAATTTGAAGTCAATACCATGAAGCGTTCCAAAACTTAAGCAGAATGTTGCAAAAAACTTGAATAAAAGAAACATGACAATTATAATAACCCAACCGGAACTTCTAAATGGAAAGAAAGAAAAGAAAAGAAAGAAGGCATCAAGAAAGGTAACAAACAGTCAAAGAAAATTAAATAACAGAACTCTGAAGAAAAAAATTCGTCCAAACAAACAGTAGCACTAATTAAGGAAATTAAAAGAATGCACACTAATATAGAAAAACACTAATGCCTAATCGAAGAGAGAAACGCGGGGACACAAGGCTCCTTCCTAACAAAGTTTACAACAAAAAATGACCCCCAAAAAAACTTCAAACCCTAAATCCCAGAACAATCACAGCAAAATCAACACAGGGAGGAACAAGAAAAACTAAAGTGTGTGGGAGTGAGTGTGGCCAGGCCCTGGTGGCACTGGGGAGGGAGGGTGAACCTTCCCCCCAGCCGCTAGTATTTAGCACCTATAAGGGGATTATTGACGATTATTTGCCAGCTTTTCCACTCGGCCGTGCTCGAGAGGTCAACAGTGCTGCCGCTTGATGACTGCCCCTCTCTCCCTCTCCCTCCCTCAGCCTACTGATACTGGGGGAAAGGTGGCGGTTATGGGAGACTGGGAGGAAAGGAATAGGGAGAATAAAGAAAGAAAGAGGAAGGAATAAGTGGGCAGGGGAAGAGATGAAATTGTTGTAGATCAGTTAAATGCTGCACATATGGGAGTGGTCAAAAATGTACGTGTTTGGTGAAGGTAGGGGTTATGAGAAGGCAAGTTTCAGGGTATTGTAAATGTTAACAATTTGAAATGGGTAGGAATTCAATATAAAATGAATAATTGGGAAGGTGTTACAGAAGAACTTTTGGTGTGCCTACGACCGGTTTCTGAAGCAAGAAAAAAAACGGTAAGCCGATTTTGTTTCCTTTAGCGATTTTTTATTGGGTGGTATTTAGTGCCACAATTTCAAATTTATTATTTAAAATAATAATAATAAAAATATTGAAAATTAAAATACAAATAAAAATAGTACAAATAATAATAAAATAATAATAATATGCACATTGGAGTATTCCTAAACTAATAAGTTTAGCAACCCAAAAATATAGCGATAATACAAGATATTCCACAGGCCTAAGTCAATCATAAGACGAAATGCTGAAACCAGCTTTTATTGTTAATTAATTTAAACAACGTGTTCAGTGGGTGAACACGGAATTATGAACACACACCAGTCCGAATGACTGTGTCTCTGGACCTAAAAAGGCTTTTGATAGAGACCACACAAGAGGCTGTTCTGGGAACAGGACCATGCTGGAGACTTCTTGACATGGATGAAAAATTTCTGACAGATGAGGTCAGTAGTCAGAGACAATGTATCTGACTGGAAGAGTGTTACTAGCGGAGTACCACAGGGTTCAGTTCTTGCACCAGTAATGTTCATCGTCTACATAAACGACTACCAGAAGAAACACAGAATTATATGAACATGTTTGCGGATGATACTAATATACAGGAGAAGATAGGAGACGCAGACTATTGTAATGCCCTTCAAATAGATTTAGATAAAATAAACTGCCCGAAACTGCGTAATAGTGGCTTTAGGCATTGTATGTACTAGCTCTATCTATAAATCCATCAATGTTTTGTATCTCACCTTGTATGTATGTATGTACTTCACCTGAATAATATTTGATTTTGATCTTTGATTTGAAGTGCTTAGTGACAAGTGGCAAATGGAAATCAATGTGAATAAATGCCATGTTCTGGAATATGGAATCGGAGAAAATAGATCACACGCAACTTACAAATTATGTGGAAGGAATTACAGAACTCTTATAAAGAACGTGACCTAGGGGTGGTTTTGGATAGTAAGCTGTCGCCAAAAGAACATAAAGAACATTATGAGAAGAGCATATGAGTCGCTTTCAAACATCAGACTTGCTTTTATTATATGGATGGTGAAATACTAAAAATGACTGCCGAGTATTATATATATATTATTATATTAATATTATATTATTATATAATTTATATTATTATTATATTTTATATAACGTTAAATAAATATATACTATTATATAAAGTATATGTATTATATAAAGTATTATTATATAAAGTTCATGATTTTTGTGAGACCAACATTGGAATATGCAGCAGTTGTATGGTGCCCAAATCTCAGAAGCCCATTCCCAGCATAAACAAATTGGAAAAGGATGAACATCATGCTACAAAATGGCTTCCGGAACTGAAAAACATGAGTTACGAGGAAAGACTGGAGGCGTTAAACTTGCCAATACTAGAAGATAGAAAAAAAAGATGAGATATGATCACCACTTACAAAAATACTAACAGGAATCGACCAAACTGACAGAGGAATTCCTGTGAAATCAGCAAATTCACGAACAAAAGGACACAGATTTAAGCTAATGAAACAAAGGTGCCGAAAAAATATTAGACAGCTTTATTTTTCAAACAGTGGTAGACGTTGGAAACAAAATAAGTGAGAAGGTGGTGGAGGTCATCCGTCAGTAGTTTCAAAGCGGTATACAAATTATTATTATTATCTTTATTGACAAAATTTAACTACAATTTTACCGTATCTGAGGATTCCAATTAAGTCTTATTAAAGTGAGAATAATGCTGGTATTCACTGTCACCAGGGACAGCTCCAACATGGGAAGATATCCATACAAATTTTATGCAATAGTTTATTATCATGGCAAAAAATTACATTCCATTTAATAATTGCAAGCTACTTTAGACAAATTGTGATGGGTTATTTAAGGACTGCAGAGCATTTTTAGAGTCACAGAATATCACTCCACCACCATTGAGTTAAGGTACTCAGAGGCTAGGTAAAAACCCAATAGCTCAGACTGTTGATAATGTCAAGAGAAAGGGTGAAATAAATGTCAATCCCTATTGTTGAATAATCATGCAAATATTTACAAATAAATGTCACTCTAACCAGTGAATGATTGCCTCGAAATCTGACTATCCTTAGATCTTTAATTTATTCTAAAATCATACAGTGTAATATAGACTGAAAGGCACTCTCTGAATATTATTTACTAAAGGGCAAGAGTTGGCAGGTACATTTCTTATTTTAATAGTTGCATTTTGTTATACGTTATCATCACTTGTTGATAATATAGGTGAAAAGAGAGAACTCTCTTTTTGACTATAAACAGTATCAATGGATGGTGGAAGCTCTACCTTTCTTCCTCTCCCTACTAATTCTACCCTTCATTCGAAGTTCTACCTCCTCCTTCCAGTTTCTTCTATTAATTGTTTCTTCTCCTTAGTTCTTTTCCATTTTTGGCTCTCTTCACTGTTTCTACAGCTTCCCATCCTTCAATCTTCCTTATTCACTAAACTACAGGCCCAGTGTCTCCTAATCTGATACCAAGCAAGCTGATGGAGAAGATTGTGAGAAAAAAACTATGTGCCAATATCTGGAGCGAAGAGACTTGTAACAAATTACCAACACTGATTCAGGGATGGTAAGTCGTGCTGTCACAAATTTATACAACTATGATCAGGCAACAAAATTAAGGCAAGAGAGAGAAGACGGCAGACTGCTATTTCGCGAAATCGGAAAACCTTTGAGAGACACAGCACACACACAAGGTTTGTGTCCACAATGTTGCGTGGGGTAGCCAATAAGGCAGAGGAAGAAAAAGTGAAGCAATCCTGAACATAATTGCAACTAAACGAAACTAAAATAAATGTATAAACTCTCAGATGCAATCTTTTCTGCAGAGGGATAAGGAAAGTATAAGGAAAGAAACGCAAATCTTTCCAGAGGGATAAGGAAAGTATTAAGGAAAGAAGGATACAGAGGACAGGGAGGGGGGGGGTGGGTGAGTTGCCACTCATCATAAAGCAAAAATGGAAAATTTGAGGAACTAAGAAACCGGGGAACGTAACGGTAAATACAAGCTCTCTACTTGGGACTCTCGAACGCAGACATGTAAGAGATTGTGATCTTGAAATCTATAAATCCCACCACCAAAGAGTAGAAGGCACCTAGACTACAAGAGAGTAATGAATGATAACACACCAGACATGTATATTGTTTGCTGTCTCTGCAGCAACAACAGCTCTCAAAATGAGAGCAAACCTGTTGGTCATGGGGGGGGGGGCTCAAACACAGAGATAGATTGGGGAATCAGTAATTCCCATGGTGGGGAAGAAACGTGGGGAGAAAAATTAAATTATAGACAGGAATTTCCTAACACAACAGTGAAGGAAGACACGAGGAAAAGGGAGGGATACCCCGAGCCTACTAGACCTATTTTCACACAGAATGAGGAAGACATTGAGAACATGGAACAATGAACTAGCACTAGGAGTCGGTGATCATTGTGTCCTAGTATTTGACTACTGATCCAAGCTTAAAGCTGTGACCATAGGGCAAGACGTCTGGGAAAAGGAGAGTGACTACAGGAAAGGGGGGATTACAAGAGGGTAAGGGAATCGAACACACAACCACTCTTATCCTTTAGTTCAGCAAGATCAAACAATCTCAACACACTTTGATTAATTTTACAATTTACTGACAATCTTTGACAGTATAATTGTTATCCCCGTACCACATTGTCCCACGTAAATGTACTTTCCTACAGCTGTGTGTCTTATCCTTACATAAGGGCAGGCATCACCAGCACCACTCATGCACGCAGCCCTCTAGACGCCTCTCGCACTGTCTTCTTTACCACAGCTTTCGTTGCACCCATCACTATCTCTCCTTAAATTATTTCCTTTAACCTCTCTTGTGCAAAATCCTCATTTGTCAATTAACAATTCAGATTTTGAAAATGATCGCTCACCACTCACCGCATTGATTAACCACTCAAAGGGTTAATGGGTTAATCGATATTTCACAAACCGAGTTTCCGTCTTTCTCTGCCACCATTACTTTTGTTCACACTCATTTTCTGCAGCTTTATTTGTGAACGGACCGAAACGTCGTCACTTCATTTTCAGATGTGTGGGTTGTGCGTCTTGGTTTTATTTCACTTTCGATAACATAATTTTAAACTAATCACTATATATCCTGAACAGTACCTGCTAATATAACTACACAGTTTTCCATTCATCATGTCTTAACTCATTATTCATTTATAAACTAATTTCCCGCCCATATCTATTATTAGGTTCCCTGGTTCCTGCCGATTCCTAAAAGGTTCCTAGAGGAATCTTCAGGAATCTCCAGGAGCTGCTGCCAGCAGCAGCCTTGCCGATCACCTCGCCAAGAAATCCTGGTGGCAGACAGAGTTGTAGGAGTAAAGCTCGCGACAGTGACCATAGGTAAACACAGGCGAGACCCTCCCTCGTGACCTATTTCATCTACACACTGAGACACCACGAAAACATCACCCAGCCTTTGCGTAATCTTACATTATTTTCAACCCACTCACTCAGAATTAACTTTTAAACATGCTCAAGAGCATATGATAACAATACGTCAACTCCCTGCATGCTCATTAGACTTCTCCATTCACGTCAACATATACTTTCTCAGCTCTTGGATTGCTATATGCACTTTATAATCTTTCACACATGCTTTTCCTACTAGATTTCTCAATACGAATCTATGATACACGTAACCACTTCCACTATGAAACCCATTTTATGCATCACTAAGTTCCCAGTTATCTTCTGAATCACTATGCCATACATTGTGCAGACAAATATATCAATAGTTCTTACAAATACT
>WNGS01008507.1:14592807-14602986 GCA_020271785.1 Procambarus virginalis
TCTGGGTCGTGCTTGCCCAGTTGTTCAATCTCTGTGTACTAGACATGATCATTCCATTCCCTTTAAATACTGCACATGCACAACCTGTTCTACCAGTGCCTAATTGCACAGAGCCATCAGTAAAGCCATAGGATTCAGTTGGTTTGAGATTTTAAGATGGAAGATCGATCCCCGGCAATAGCGGAAACAAATGGGCAGAGTTTCTTTCACCCTGATGCCCCTGTTAACCTAGCAATAAATAGGTACTCAGAGTTAGACAGCTGCTACGGACTGCTTCTTGTGTGTGTGTGTGTTTAAGAGAAATATATGTAGTAGACATAAAAGGAAAAATAAATTGGTAGAAAAGCGGAGTCCAAGAGCTAATAGAACGATTATGCAGATACAAATAGTAAATACAAATAGTAAATACACACAAAATGACAGTTGAGAAACGGGAACAAAGAGCCAAAGCTCAATCCCGCAAACACAACTAGGTGGGCGAGCGCACGCGCACACGCACACGCACACGCACACACACACACACACACACACACACACACACACACACACACACACACACACATTCCTATTCAAACTTATCTCTGCGTCACTCCATTACGGTCAAATTACCCTTCTTACTGACAATAACTTCTTTCCTTGTTTATTTTGTGGTATATATTGATGTCAGCGCTTTTCAAAATATATAACACAAATTGCCCGACTACTTGCTAGACAGTGTTGAGTGGGATCAGTAGCTGAGCTGTAATAGAACTACACAAGCAGTCTAATACATCCACGTCTATTTACCTTAATGCCAACAGCTACTAAATTATTCTAAAACTCTTTTTTAACGAGGTAAATATAACATAAACTGCTTGATGGAATAATGACCAAGGTCCTTACGTCACATAAACCGTTTAACAGAAAACGAGATCTTGGTGACAACGAGGTCATGGTTACTGAAAACCCGGTCAGCTGAAAACGTTGGAAAACGATGCCCCAGTGAAAGAAAAATATAAATAAAATATACATCATACATTATATAGTATATTTTGGTAGCAGTTTTCTTGTAACATATGTTGTTGAATATGACCGAAAGGGTAAGATAATGATTCTAACACGAATCTTCTCAATATTTCTTGTTTTTCTTCACTGCCGAGGGATGTTGAAAAATTAACTATCAAATGTTCATTTTCACACTTTATTTATGGTCTGACGCCTAGAAGTTTTCGCAAGACACTTCTTACATTTTCGAAGACAATTTTGCGTACTCTGTTTAATGCTTATATTCGTTTTTTGGGTGAGGTGATACAGGACACGAATCAATGGGTACATATAGGACAGGTGATACAGGACATGAATCAATGGGTACATTGCGTGTTTTATCTTCTTTCTTCTGTGTTGGTTTGGGGTCTTGGTGGATAGAATGTAATTATGTGTTAACTGGCTGTTGATTGCTGGTTTTTACTTTTTATGTACTACATTTTGCTTTATATGTATATGAAAGTACAATCACAGCTCTTTCCATCATTTATTCCACGCTTCCCATGATTACCTTATCCGATGCATTTTATATTGTATTCTTCATCAATACGTGTTGCTTGTCTATATTGGGAGTCTGCTCTGACGTGATTGTATCTTTCATATAAATAACTTCCCGTACACTTCCAACATCAAAGAAACCTATCTTGTTTACATTTACATCTACTTTAATCAACACTGCCCATCTAATTTTCAAATTACTCTCCGCCAACTTCTCTTTTCTTCAACAGCTAGTATGCTTCCATGTAGATATTTAATATTTCAATAAACTTTTACACCAGCATTCTTGTTAAACCCTTTCCCAATTTGCGCCAAATTTTCTGTAGAGTTTTCAATAAATTTTCGTCCAAGCTCCTCATTAACTCTGTTTTTGTCGGCTTGACTAGTCTCTTCACATATCTTTAACCTCGTCTAGCTCCTTCATGTCCCCCCTTACTTTAATCTACAGATTCCATTTTTTGTCATTACCAATTACCAACTTTTGGAATTTTTCTCGTCCCATCAAGTACTTTCACTCACTCTTATCAGTATGGCAGAGGCCAGCTTAATATTCAAATCCAAACACTCTTTCCATATCTTCCACATGACAAAAATTAACTTGGTAAAGTTTCTTTCACCCACAAGAATATCGACTCTTTTGCAATCATCAGCTAGCCCTTAATCTTCAAAACTTGTATCCTTTCACCCTTCACATCTTTACGTGGCATCGTTCTCCATTTACCATTCAATCCTGTCTTGCATAACACTTATGTGAACGCAGAAACCTCTAGTCCAGACAGCCTGCTCATAATGCTTTTGTATCACCACTCTTTTCCTTAGTACAAAATCAATAAAATAAATTTCTGCCCTTTCATCATCTGAACAATATCACGTGTCCTTATATATACCCATATTGCTTGAATGTTCTTATTAGTTATACATAGCTTTCTTTCACCACCAATCGCTGCCAAATAATTACAATTTACTCCTGCCACATATGTACACACCTATCACATCGGTATCAGGACCCACTCCCACTTTACCAAGTAAATCACTCATAACAAAAGTTATACAGTATTTCGTCTTGATCTAATCCAATCTCAAAATTAAGCACCAAAAATATATTTGTAGTTTTCCGTCAGTAATCACATGAACTGCATGTGATAAAAGTCACCTCAACGCTTACTAATTTAAATTCTGTACACAAGCATCTTCATTGAGTCACAGTGAAGACGCTTGTGAAGACGGCACAGTGAACAAATGGAATGTACAAGGTAGTGATTTAGTGGAAGCAAATTCCATACACACTTTCAAATATAGATATGATAGAGCCCAATAGACTCAGGAATGTATATTGATGACCAAACTACACACTAGAAAGTGAAGGAACGACGACGTTTCGGTCCGTCCTGGACCATTCTCATGTCGATTGTGACAATCGACTTGACAATGGTCCAGGACGGACCGAAACCGCGTCGTCCCTTCACTTTCTAGTGTGTGGTTTGGTCAACATATTTCAGCCACGTTATTGACTCCTCGTCTGCCTCAGAAATCTATACACCGGTTGACTGACAGTTGAGAGGCGGGACCAAAGAGCCGAAGCCCCCCTTCCTTGTTCTATCACGCCCAATAATCCTGACCCAACTCTTCATTCTCACTTTCTGTAAATTTAGGTTCGCATAAACATAGCACAACAAGCGAGCCCTCATGAAGAACTTCCCACCCATATTATTCCCACCATTTTATGGCTAGTGACTTGAGGTTATATGCGCCACATTAAGTTATGTGGCTGCTACTAACCTACGAGATATATTCCATGTAGTCTACGTAAATCGTATTTACATCTTGCACCCTGGTTCGTGTCCCACATAACTTGAAAAAATGTACTAGTTTAATTTTAAGATTCACATAAAAAGATAATTAGTGTAAATGTTGTTACATTCATCGAATTAAATAGTTACAATCACCGTATTATATATTGATATTGTTTGTTGACAAAGTGCACCTTAAAATGTATGTGAAATATGTAAAAAGAAGTAATATTATTGGTCAAGAAGTAGAATGTACTGAAATACGAGGTCGTGAAAGTCACCTCCATCTACAGCTTGATAGCCAGATACAATGAACACGAACATCATTAAAAAAAATAGACAGTATGGTTATGATGGCCTAAGCTTATTCTCCCATAGTCACTGTTGGATAAGCATGAAAGTTCATATAAAAAAACTTGACATTCGAGCAAATGTGTGACAAATGTTTTAGTGAATACTTTGCAAACGTTATCTCAAACAATTGATCATATAATCAAATAATCAAGGAACTTTACCAACGTTTTCCAGCATACAGGTAACCATAAACGTTTTTACACGTTTTCCATTTTGTACCTACCTTTTGAACGTTTCAATGACTCCGCTGAATTAACAAACGCTTGCAAAAATAATTTATCAGCATTTTGTAAATTAGTACAAGAATACAACACATGAAAGCCGGGTTGACAACTCGCCAACATTTACTAAGTGAATGCGCCAGCGGTCCTGTAAATAACCTGCTAGTGTTTGTTGAAGTAATTAGCACGTGTTTGCGTCACAAGTGCTGCAGCATACTAACAAGCAATCGTCCAGCGGTTGCGTAAATCAAGCAAAATGGCGTATGACTCCATCTTATGAACTTGACATTCTCTTGTGCTAAAATTGTTTTTTAATTGTTTGTAAATGATAAACACATCAACCCAAGTCGATAAACAAACACTAACAAGCAAACCAAAAGCAATGTATAGATATGACTAGGCTGTGACTTTGACAAAGTACTGAACATTAATAAAGTAATTATTTCTACCGATCATTTCAAGGCGTGCCGCCAACTGCGGATGCCATTAAATTTTGCCACAGCATTATGCAAGGGAAATGAAGCCAAACGATAAATTAAGCAAGTGCTTCATTAAGAAAAGCGTAACCCCATCGTTGAATCTAGTTTTCTTCTCACAGTGACCTTTAAATCTCACCTTCCTAAACTTCAGAACAATGTAACTGACCCTTAAAGAGCGCTCTCCTTTAAACTGCATATGATCATTTTGAATATTAGGAAAATTATTGTGAAGTTTTAGTGCTGATAATTTCTTGGTGTAAAAATTGTTAATGTTTTGTGTGGACAGGTCGTACGGTGGCGTGGGGGACAGGTCGTACGGTGGCGTGGGGACAGGTCTGACGGTGGCGAGGGGAAGGTCGGGGACGAGGGAAGGTCGTACGGTGGCGAGGGGACAGGTCGTACGGTGGCGAGGGGACAGGTCGTACGGTGGCGAGGGGACAGGTCCGTACACGGTGGCGAGGGGACAGGTCGTACGGTGGCTTGGGGGACAGGTCGTACGGTGGGCGAGGGGACAGGTGTACGGTAGTGGCGAGGGGACAGGTCGTGTGGTAGTGCCGAGGACAGGTCGTGTGGTAGTGCCGAGGACAGAGGTCGTGTGGTAGTGCGGGACTAGGTCGTGTGTTAGTGCCGGCCGGTCGGGGGGGGAATGGTCGTGTGGTAGTGCCGGGACAGGGTCGTTTTGGAGTGCGGGGACAGGTCGTTGATGGTAGTGCCTGGACCAGGTCGTGTGGTAGTTGCCGGGGACATGTCGTGTGGTAGTAGCTGGGGACAGGTCGTGTGGTAGCCGGGGACAGGTCGTGGGTAGTGCTGGGACAGGTCGTGTGGTAGTGACGCGGGACAGGTCGTTGGTAGTGCCGGTGTGAGGTCTTTTGTTTTGCCGGGGACAGGTTCGTGTGGTTGTGCCGGGACAGGGCGTGTGGTAGTGGCGGACAGGTCGTGTGGTAGTTGGCCGGGTACAGGGGGTGTGGAGTGGGGGGGACAGGTCGTGTGGTAGTGCCGGGACAGGTCGTGTGGTGGTATACAAACAAGGGCAAGTCTAGGATAGGTAAATCAAGAATCGCCAGCCATCTTTAAATGTGACTGCCTGCCCAATATGAGGTTACTCGAACGTCTGACCCGATTTCCCTAATTCCAATATATCATCAATAACACTCTTTTAGTTCATAACACGTTGGTAACTCTAGTCTGAAAGAATATTATAAATATCCAAGACATCACAATATTCAAACGTTACACCACATAATTGTGACGAATGAGATGAAGTAGAACACTGAACACTATGTGAAGGGAATTATAATGAAATGAACACTGTCCTCCACTTGAAGGATGAGTGCGCTGCCCCTGCCATTGTCCCTTCAAGTGGAGGGACAGTGTTCATTTCATTATAATTCCCTTCACATAGTGTTCAGTGTTCTACTTCATCTCATTCGTCACAATTATGTGGTGTAACGTTTGAATATTGTGATGTCTTGGATATTTATAATATCTTCTCAGACTAGAGTTTACAACGTGTTTGAACTAAAATAGTGTTATTGAATGATATATTGGAATAGGAAATCGGGTCAGGACGTTAGAGAACCTCATATTGGGCAGGCAGTCAAATTTTAAAGATGGCTGGCGATTCTTGATTTACCTATCCTAGACTTGCCCTTGTTTGTATACCACCACACGACCTGTCCCGGCACTACCACACGACCTGTCCCCGGCACTATACCACACGACCTGTCCCGGCCACTACCACACGACCTGTCCCCGGCACAACCACACGACCTGTCCCCGGCACACCACACGACCTGTCCCCGGCACACCACACGACCTGTCCCCGGCACAACCACACGACCTGTCCCCGGCACAACCACACGAACCTGTCCCCCGGCACTACCACACGACCCTGTCCCGCACTACCAACGACCTGTCCCCGCCTACCACACGACCTGTCCCCACACCACACGACCTGTCCCCCAACCACACCGACCTGTCCCCCCAGCCACCGCATACCACACGACCTGTCCCCGGCACCTACCACACGACCTGTCCCGGCCTACCAACGACCTGTCCCCACACCACACGACCTGTCCCCAAGCCACCGTACGACCTGTCCCCCGCCACCGTACGACCGTCCCCTCGCCACCGTACGACCTGTCCCCCAAGCCACCGTACGACCTGTCCCCCAAGCCACCGTACGACCTGTCCCCTCGCCACCGTACGACCTGCCCCTCGCCACCGTACCGACCGTTCCCCCTCGCCACCGTACGACCTGTCCCCACGCCACCGTACGACCTGTCCCCACGCCACCGTACGACACCTGTCCCCCACGCCACCGTACGACCTGTTCCCCACGCCACCGTACGACCTGTTCCCCACGCCACCCGTACGACCTGTTCCTTCACACGAAACATTAACAATTTTACACCCAAGAAATTATCAGCACTAATAAACTTCACAATAATTTTCCTAATATCAAAATGATCATATGCGTTAAAGGAGGAGCGCTCTTTAAAGGTCAGTTTACATTGTTCTGAAGTTTAGGAAGGTGAGATTTAAAGGTCACTGTGAGAAGAAAACTAGATTCAACGATGGGGTTACGCTTTTCTTAATGAAGCACTTGCTTAATTTATCGTTTGGCTTCATTTCCCTTGCATAATGCTGTGCAAAATTTAATGGCATCCGCAGTTGGCGGCACGCCTTGAAATATCGGGTAGAAATAATTACTTTATTAATGTTCAGTACTTTGTCAAAGTCACGCCTAGTCATATCTATACATTGCTTTTGGTTTGCTTGTTAGTGTTTGTTATCGACTTGGGTGATGATTGTTTATCATTTACAAACAATTAAAAACAATTTTAGCACAAGGAATGTCAAGTTCATAAGATGGAGGTCATACGCCATTTTGCTTGATTTTACGCAACCGCTGGACGATTGCTTGTTAGTATGCTGCAGCACTTGTGACGCAAACACGTGCTAATTACTTCAACAAACACTAGCAGGTTATTTCCAGGACCGCTGGCGCATTCACTTAGTAAATGTTGGCGAGTTGTCAACCCGGGCTTTCATGTGTTTGTATTCTTGTACTAATTTACAAAATGCTGATAAATTATTTTTGCAAGCGTTTGTTAATTCAGCGGAGTCATTGAAACGTTCAAAAGGTAGGTACAAAATGGAAAACGTGTAAAAACGTTTATGGTTACCTGTATGCTGGAAAACGTTGGTAAAGTCCTTGATTATTTGATTATATGATCAATTGTTTGAGATAACGTTTGCAAAGTATTCACTAAAACATTTGTCACACATTTGCTCGAATGTCAAGTTTTTTTATATGAACTTCATGCTTATCCAACAGTGGACTATGGGAGAATAAGCTTAGGCCATCATAACCATACTGTCTATTTTTTTTAATGATGTTCGTGTTCATTGTATCTGGCTACAAGCTGTAGATGGAGGTGACTTTCACGACCTCGTATTCAGTACATTCTACTTCTTGACCAATAATATTACTTCTTTTACATATTTCACATACATTTAGGTGCACTTTGTCAACAAACAATATCAATATATAATACGGTGATTGTACTATTTAATTCGATGAATGTAACAACATTTACACTAATTATCTTTTTATGTGAATCTTAAAATTAAACTAGTACATTTTTCAAGTATGTGGGACACGAACCAGGGTGCAAGATTGTAAATAGACGATTACGTAATACATGGAATAATTCGTAGTTAGTAGCAGCCACATAACTTAATGTGGCGCATATAACCTCAAGTCACTAGCCATAAAATGGTGGGAATAATATGGGTGGGAAGTTCTTCATGAGGGCTCGCTTGTTGTGCTATGTTTATGCGAACCTAAATTTACAGAAAGTGAGAATGAAGAGTTTGGGTCAGGATTTGGGCGTGATAGAACAAGGAAGGGGGCTTCGCTCTTGGTCCCGCTCTCAACTGTCAGTCAACCGGTGTATAGATTTCGAGGCAGACGAGGAGTCAATAACGTGGCTGAAATATGTTGACAAACCACACACTAGAAAGTGAAGGGACGACGCGTTTCGGTCCGTCTGGACAATTATCAAGTCGATTGTCACAATCGGAATGAAATGGTCCAGGACGGACCGAAACGTCGTCGTTCCTTCACTTTCTAGTGGTAGTTTGGTCATCATATACTCTTCCGAGTCTATGGGCTCTATCTAATCTATATTGAAAGTGTTAGGAATTTGCTTCCCACTAACTCATACCTTGTAACATTCCATTTGTTCACTGTGCCGTCTTCACAAGCGTCTAACTGTGACTCATGAAGATGCTTGTGTACAGAATTTAAATTAGAAGCGTTGAGGTGATTTTATCACATGCAGTTCATGTGATTTACTGACGGGAAACTACAAATATATTTTGGTGCTTAATTTTGAGATTGGATTAGATCAGACGAAATACTGTTATAACTTTGTTATGAGTGATTTACTTGGTAAAGTGGGAGTGGGTCCTGATACCGATGTGATAGTGTGTACATATGTGGCAGGAGTAAATTGTAATTATTTGGCAGCACGATTGGTGGTGAAATGAAAGAAAGCTTTGTATAACTAATAAGAACATTCAAGCAATATGGGTTATAAGGACACGTGATATTGTTCAGATGATGAAAGGGCCAGAAAAGAAATTTATTTATTGATTTTGTACTAGGAAAAGAGTTGGTGATACAAAAAGCATTATGAGCAGGCTGTCTGGACTAGAGGTTTCTGCGTTCACATGTGTGTTATGCAAGAACAGATTTTTGATGGTAAATGTGAGAGAACATGGCCACGCTAAAGATGGAAGGTTGAAAGGATCACAAGTTTTGAAGATTAAGGGCTAGCTGATGATTGAAAGAGTCGATATTCTTGTGGTGGAAGAAGGAAACTTTACCAAGTTAATTTTTGTCATGTGGAAGATATGGAAAGAGTTTGGATTTGAATATTAAGTGGCCCGCCCATCTTGATAAAGAGTGAGTGAAAGTACTTGGTGGGACGAGAAAAATTCCAAAAGTTGGTAATTGGTAATGACAAAAAATGGAATCTGTAGATAAAGTAAGGGGGGACATGAAGGAGCTAGACGGGTTAAAAGATATGTGAAGAAAGGATAGTCAGCCGACAAAACAAACCAGATGTTAATGAGGAGCTTGGACGAAATTATTGAAAACTCTACCAGAAAATTTGCGCAAATTGGGAAAGGGTTAACAGAATGCTGGTGTAAAAGTTATTGAAATATATAAATATCTACATGGAAGCATACTAGCTGTTTGAGAAGAAAAGAAAGGAGTGGGCGGAGAGAGTATAATTTGAAAATTAGATGGGCAGTGTGATAAAGTAGATTGTAAATGTAAACTAAGATAGGTTTCTTTGATGTTGGAAGTGTACGGGAAGTTATTTATATGAAAGATACAATCACGGTCAGAGCAGACTCCCAAAATATAGACAAGCAACCACGTATTGAATGAAGAATACAATATAAAATGCATCGGATAAGGTAATATGGGAAGAGGAAGTGAATATAAAATGATTGGAAAGAGCTGTGATTGTACTTTCATATACTATATAAAGCAAAATGTATATTTTTAAGAAACTATGATAAATTGTCTGCCAATGTATGACATAGTGATTCGAAGATAACTGGGAAACTAGGATGATAATAAAAATGGGTTTCATAGTGGTGATTGGTACGTGTATCATAGATTCGTATTGAGAAATCTGTAGGGGAAAAGTGTGAAAGATTTATAAAGTTGCATATAGCAATCCAAGACTAGGAAAAAGTATATGTTGACGGTGAATGGAGGAAGGTCTAATG
>WNGS01008507.1:14619146-14632294 GCA_020271785.1 Procambarus virginalis
TAACTTGGCGCAAATAAAAATGAAAAGTATAAAGAACAGCATGATCAGGTACATGATACTGCAATTCTGCTTTACTTGCTTGCTTACTCATTTACTCAATCACTCTTGCAGCACATATAATCGAGTATACAACAAACACACACACACACACACACACGTACGTACGTTTTGAAGAAATCTTTATTGAGCAGCCAAATCAAATATGCAACTAAAACTTGAGAGTAATTTCAATTTACGCAGAAAACGTAGGTACTGTTGACCGTGATTAAGAATTTCCAAAGAACCACAGAGGAACAACCGTGGACATCTTCAAGAGGAAACTAGGACTGTTTCCTCCAAGGAGTGCCGGACCAACCGGGCTGTGGTGGGTATGTGGGCCTGGGTGTCGCTCCAAGCAACAGCCTAGTGGACCAAACTCTCACAAGTCAAGCTTGGCCTTGGGCCGGGCTTGGGGAGTAAAAGAACTCCCAGAACCCCATCAAGCAGGTTAACTAGGAAAAATGCTAAAATTTGAACAGAGCCTTACGGGCTCACTACCGCCCGCGCTACATGGAAATTTTGTTACGAGTAGCCGAATCAAAAACAACAACAGAGCCTGCATAATTGTCCTCAAAGGTGGCACACACATCCCACAGACAACTGATGGCAAAACTGCTAGCAATGGGAGAATCTAATCTTGGCCTAATTATTTGAATACACCACCCACAAACCATCCTCCTGAAATAGTACTATTTGGTCGCAAGTATCAATATATGGTGATCGACCACGAGTGAACCACTTTTTGTACTATTAATTTTATAGTCCGGGAAAAATAAAGCTAAAATCAAACTTAAATATTCTTAGGCCTTGTATAGCATATATATGTACTGTGTTAGATCTAGGACTGCTAGGAGAGAATAGGTTAGGTCTTATACTTATGTTTCTGGTAAAAAAAAGTTTACCGTTTGTTCAAATTCAATAATACAAAGTCAACTCTGGTGGTCCATCACTACTTATAGTAGCAATTTGGTCGCAAATACAAATAAGTACTTTCATTTTAAGGAGGATGTGCTGCCATCCAGGAGGGTAAGACAAGACATGTAGATCAAAGCTACTATAGTATCAGAGAGGAACGTCCTCACAGAACGTACTAGGATAGGAGACATGGAGAACTTGGGGTAGGGTAGATCAAGGAGCAAGTCTAATTCACATTAAATGACCGACAGCATCAAACTTGAAATGCCGATGGGGGACAGTGACTACTATAATTTAGTATTTGAATATGAAGTGGGAATTAAGCTCAAGTAAAGAAACATGGGGGAATAGGTGAGGGGAAGGAGTCAAGATAACGTGCAAGAGCCTAATGGGGGAATTAACAAAGAAATAATATTCAAAACGAGGAACAACGTAACAAGGAGGCATTGATGGAAACTGATATTTCTAATACTGTGACAGTTACAAATATTAGAGATAACTTCTAACATAAGAGCGTAACTAAAATAATGGATTAACCTTGATGACGAGGTAGTAGTCTAGACACTACTAATGGTATGAAAGGGGAAGCTTAGGAGTTCACATTCGACCTTGCAAACACAAGTGCGCGCGCTAATTTCCACATGACTACTAAATAACAAGGAAAGAAGGGGAACGAAGAGAGGAAGTTTGACTGCTGATAGGGAAAGATGGAGCTTCGTAGAGATGTTTATCACAGACTGGGAAGAGTTCAGCAACTACACAACAGGGCGTATGACAATGGGAGGACAACCGATAATAGCAGTAGTAATATGTAACTTTCCACTAAACTACAATACCCCAGATAGGAATGTGATAAAAACAACATGGCAACAATTAATATATAGAGATCAGCTTTGGTCGCCTACGAGAACGGTTTTAGACCGTTCCTGTAGGTTGAAATCATGGGAGATTTCAACCATGATTAACAAGGTTCAAAGTTGGAAAGACTGACTGTGAGAACATAGAACCATGGAGGAGAGGAAACTCTGAGAGCTAAACTACTGGACGTGGCAACGAGACACTTGCCGAGGAGTCAACATGTCAAGGGACCCGAAAGAATGAGAGGTAACGACGAACCAGCAAGACTGTTCCTGATATTCACTCAGAACAAGTCAGGAAATAAGGGAAGTCAAATTAGAAGCTCCCATGAGAATGAGTGACCACAATGTACTGACATTTACCGTATCTGCTGGAAGTAGGAACAACATACCCAAGGAAGGGACCAGAAAGGGGAAACGGAACTCGGAGAAGACTGTACAAGATGTGATTGACTACAACACCCAGAACTGACAGAAGATAATAAGCAAGTTTATCCGGCCCAGAACACAACAAATAAAAAGAAAAAGGGGATTCCATGGTTCAATCAGGCATGTTAGGAAGTAAAGCAAGCAAGTACAACATGGAGAAACTACAGATACAACAGAACACCAGAGAGCTAAATAGCCTTTGACTATCTGGTAGGCGGGGCTCCTGGCTCGTGTCTCCCCGCATAAACAGGCGAGCAGTTTCACACTCAGATAGAGGATCCTTGCTCTACATTGAGGGTTCAGCATTGCAGAGCCATATAGCCTGCCCAGTGGGGAAGGGGCCTTTGACTTGTCCACCATACCCCTTCCAAACTCTCCGACCATCTTATAATCGGATATTTTTCTGAGTTGTGTGTGAGGTGATGTGTTCCATTATTATACGTTTTGTGAAAACTCGGTCAGTCAGTCAGTTCGTTTGGCTTCTCAGGTTTCGCTGTGTCAGTGACACCACTACTTAATTACTGTTGATAATGTCAAGAAAAGGGTGAAATAAATGTCAATCCCTATTGTTGAATAATCATGCAAATATTTACAAATAAATGTCACTCTAACCAGTGAATGATTGCCTCGAAATCTGATATCCTTAGATCTTTAATTTATTCTCTATTTTAATTTAAAGATAAAGTGCCTACCCCCCTGTGCTCTAGTGTCGTATATATGTATAATTGTTCCAGCTGTAATGCTGGATATATCGGGAGTTCCATTCGGAACTTTAAGATTAGGATACTTGAGCACCGGGGAGTTTCTTTTAGGACTGGATTACCATTGTCTAAACCAGCATTTTCGGAGATTAGAAACCATTGTTATGATTTAATCATTCTCTGCTGGAATCTGATTTTAAAATTTTGGACACTTGTATAAATGGCCAGTCAGATTTGAGAATAATGGAATCCTTATATATAAAGGAGCTGCGGCCTTTATTAAATAGCAACCTTTCGGCTGTTCAATTGTACACTGTGTAGTGCACAGTAGGCCCTGTAATTTGCTTTATAGTTCATTCTGGTAGTTTAATTTTTATTAATTTGCTTTAGTCTACCATGTTTTTGCCTTTTCTTACTTATTTCGGGCTTGACATTGTACATTATTATAATCTTTTTATTTAGGATACATATACATTTTTTGTTATTTAGTTTTATTTAATATTTGAGTTTTTATACGATTCTGAGTAGTATTTTATATTTGTCGCTTACTCTGTTTGTATTTTTATATACATTTTTTGTAGATTTGTAGTCATGATATGAATATTTGTTATAGTGTTTAGTATATATGTTGTAGCTATCAAGTCTCATTCCAGTTGATCACTTCACGTAAGTTTAATAGTATGGTTTGTTGTAGTAGTTATAAAATTCTTGTTGTAATTGAATGTTTTTGAATTAGCTTTTTGACAATTAATAAGTTTTATTTGTATTGATCACTTTAAGTAAGCTTAAGTGTTTTGTTTTTTATAATTTTCCTTTCTTTGATAGGCAGTCATATCAGTATGAGTTCTTTGTTTTGCCTCTTATTTGATTGTGATTTCTATTTTCTTTTAGATCTGATGATGAATACAAGAAGTATTCGAAACGTTATGAATTTTAAAGTAAAGAATCTGAAACAAGATGTTCAGTATATCCTTGGTTTTCCTATTTATCTAAAATATATATATATATATAATTATATATATATATATATATAGATAGAGTTATACATGTATAGTTAAATAGAAACAAAAAGTTAAATAGAAGCTCACGTAATATTTTAAAACTTTCAGTACTAGAGGGCTAATGCTATTCATCCGTTCCATTAACTAATTAAATATTAGAGAGAGACACTGTGTTTAAGGTTTGGGGTGGAGGAAATAGGGTCGGGTGAGGTGTGGAGTGGTTGGTTATGTTACCTTTGCTTGCATTGAGGAGCTCTAGCTCTTAGACCCCGATTACAATCAATTAGGCGCTTTGTACTCTCTATCTCTCAGTTCTGGTTCTCTACCGCAGCTCTCCTTAAGGCTGATATGAAGATGGCTTCCACCAAATCGAGCAAAGCTCGTTATATTTGATTACCTGCATCACTGCAAATACAGTGTTTACATCTGACTCCTTTGTATTTTCAACTTTCACTTGTGCCTCGTCTAGTTCCCTTTAAGTCGTGAAGCTTGGCCCAGTCCAAAACGTGTCACATGATTTATTATCTTTACTTAGATAACTGCATTTTCAACACTAAAAAATATTATGGAACCGTACAATGGTACATTCTTGAATGCTAATATAATGATCTCAAGTCCTCAATTCCATTTAAAACTAAAATATCTGAATTATATCTGACGATGCTATATATTCATTTATAGCTGCAACTAGACATTTATATCTGACGATGCACATTCTTGGGGAGCGTAATATTTTGCCAGACCAAGTTTGGAGTATAGACTATTATACAATACTAAGTAATCCTACTAGTTATACTCAGATAATGTAAGGGTCGTTAGTTCTGATTTGACAATTATGAATATCGTGTAACAGGGATATGTTGAATTAGGAGGAGTATAAATTTAGTATTTGATCCAGCCAGTAGAAGACTACTGTCATGTTAAAACAGTAAAATCATGTTACTTCTGATTGATATTTCGTGCAATGCATTGTGTTAATTGTTTAGCAAAAAGTGGTAACACTACGTTATTTACACACCGTAATCATTCCACTGATAAGTACATCTGTTGGAGAAGATGGGGGATTTAACATTATTCTCTCTTTATTCAATAAACAAGGAAGCTTATTTGCTCATTAGCATCCTCTTAAAACTCAGCATATCGAGTTAATAAGTAAAACAGCATAGCCCTTGAGTTCAGTATCTGTTTATATTATCTGACTGAGAAAAGATTTCACGCTGCTGGTAGTGAATTGTTAACAGAATCACTATTGAACTATTCGGCGGATGACGAATATAATCATGATAAGGTGCCGTTGAATTTCCAAGAAGACAGATGATAAGTAATAAACCCAATCACTTATGTGACATAAGGATATATTCAAGGGAAGTTGTTTAGCCAAACAACAATGTGAATATTTTCCTTGACAAAAATAGAGCCGGTATATGGTCTGGACACAATTCATATTACATCCAACTCTCCATGTACTGCTACTGTGATGGAACTTCCAGCGAGAAAACAGAGCAGAGATGCCGCTACATCTAAGATGTCATGTCAAGTTCATTGACAGTTGACATTTTATGAGGGTTTGCAACAGTGCTTACCATTGCACAATTAAAAGAAAAACTGGAGACAACAGTGAACATGTGGACCGAACTTATGTGTGTGTATATATATATATATATATATATATATATATATATATATATGCAAACAAGCCTGAATGGTCCCCAGGACTAGATACAACTGAAAACTCACACCCCAGAAGTGACTCGAACCCATACTCCCAGGAGCAAAGCAACTGGTAATACAGGGTGCCTTAATCCGCTTGACCATCACGACCGGACATAAGGAAGTGATAGCCTGAGCTATATGAACCACTTCCCCGCCGGCACCTGGATGGTTATCTTGGGCATAGCATTTTATCAAATCACCTCATTTTTTGGGCAACACGTGAGGAACACAAATGCAAACAAGCCTGAATGGTCCCCAGGACTAGATACAACTGAAAACTCACACCCCAGAAGTGACTCGAACCCATACTCCCAGGAGCAAAGCAACTGGTATGTACAGGGTGCCTTAATCCGCTTGACCATCACGACCGGACATAAGGAAGTGATAGCCTGAGCTATATGAACCACTTCCCCGCCGGCACCTGGATGGTTATCTTGGGCATAGCATTTTATCAAATCACCTCATTTTTTGGGGCAACACGTGAGGAACACAAATGCAAACAAGCCTGAATGGTCCCCAGGACTAGATACAACTGAAAACTCACACCCCAGAAGTGACTCGAACCCATACTCCCAGGAGCAAAGCAACTGGTAACTACAGGGTGCCTTAATCCGCTTGACCATCACGACCGGACATAAGGAAGTGATAGCCTGAGCTATATGAACCACTTCCCCGCCGGCACCTGGATGGTTATCTTGGGCATGGCATTTTATCAAATCACCTCATTTTTTGGGGCAACACGTGAGGCTCAGCTCAGGCTATCACTTCCTTATCCGGTCGTGATGGTCAAGCGGATTAAGGCACCCTGTATACCAGTTGCTTTGCTCCTGGGAGTATGGGTTCGAGTCACTTCTGGGGTGTGAGTTTCAGTTGTATCTAGTCCTGGGGACCATTCAGGCTTGTTTGCATTGTGTTCCTCACGTGTTGCCCCAAAAAATGAGGTGATTTGATAAAATGCCATGCCCAAGATAACCATCCAGGTGCCGGCGGGGAAGTGGTTCATATAGCTCAGGCTATCACTTCCTTATGTCCGGTCGTGATGGTCAAGCGGATTAAGGCACCCTGTAGTTACCAGTTGCTTTGCTCCTGGGAGTAGGGTTCGAGTCACTTCTGGGGTGTGAGTTTTCAGTTGTATCTAGTCCTGGGACCATTCAGGCTTGTTTGCATTTGTGTTCCTCACGTTTTGCCCCAAAAAAGAGGTGATTTGATAAAATGCCATGCCCAAGATAACCATCCAGGTGCCGGGGGAAGTGGTTCATAGAGCTCAGGCTATCACTTCCTATGTCCGGTCGTGATGGTCAAGCGGATTAAGGCACCCTGTAGTTACCAGTTGCTTTGCTCCTGGGAGTATGGGTTCGAGTCACTTCTGGGGTGTGAGTTTTCAGTTATATATATATATATATATAATATCATATATATATATATATATATATTATTTATTTATTTTTTATTTTACAGGGGTGGTTGAGGCGATATTAATCCAAAGCTTCATAAGTAGATAAAAACCTACTAATGTATTCTTGTACAGGATACACAAGCGCAAAGAACCCGAGCCAGAAGCTAACCCCATCAACATGTAAAGTACTCATGAGGAAAGGGAATCCTGCTCAATGTTTGCTGACGAACAAACAATTATGATGAGGATTATATGATGGAAGGTAGAAGAGGGAGAATAACAAGTGGCTGCTAGTGTTTAACTCTAGGAAATGCCAAGCAATGAATGTGGATGCTGGAAATAGGAGTCCGGACACTAGGCAAGAAATGTGAGAGGAAACCATTAAAGAATCAAACCGAAAAAACTGGATACCGTAACAAACCTTCCTCCAAAAGTCAACATCAAACAGTTTATCAACTTCGTATGCCAGGTTGGCCAGCATAAGAACTGTTTTTAGAAATCTGAATTAGAAAACATTCGGGGGAGCTTTTTTTTTTACCACGAACGTAGACCAATTCTGAAGGATGTGGTGCTAACATGAAGCCCCTAAATATACCACAGATTGGTCCCAGACCAAAGAATGAGTTACGATGGAATACTAATTTAATTATATCTAAAGTCAATGGAAGTCAAAATAATCAGAGGATACATGACTACCACATGCAAAATTCTTTGGGGAATAGACCAGGACAAACTATTTACAATGAGTTGTACACGAATAAGAGGCCACAGATAGAAACTAAGTACCTAAATGAACCCCTGAAACAGGAGAAAGAATTTTGTCAATAATTAAACTGAATGGATTAAGTTGTGAAGCGAAGGAGTTAGACTCCATACAAAGTTAAAAATCGTGATATGATAGACCCAAACAGACCAGGTAAACTTGACGCCAGTTAAAGGTCGAGAGGCGGGACTAGAGAGCCGAAACTCAACCCGCAAACAAACGCATTTACGTGACAATTAAGGAGAACGCATTCCTTCCACAAATACAGACACTAAACACACACATTAACCACAACACACCACACATTCCTGAGGCATTACTCAGGAAATTTCATCAAATATACACATTAACACGCACAAGCATGACGCGTACCCCCATTCATTCGTGCTGCCACTACACGTCCATCACCAAAATTCAGCAACAACACACAGCCTAATGTACACTAAGCAATATACATAAATACGTACACCAACATTAACAATACGACCGCCAGGCGAGGCACCGCTCTGCCAGTTCTCACGTATGGCAGTCTTGTACTTTAGGTAGGCATCATTCATTGATATTTTCTAATGACAAAAGGAACTAGATTTTATTCTTTCATTATGATAAAGGTTATTATTTGAATATGAAATATAGAGCTATCGACATTATTCATTATGACAAACTAGCGATAACCTCTACTAATTATTCTTTGAGAAAAATATAAACTAACTTCATTAATATATAATACAGAAAATAAAGCTAGAGCTAACCTTTAAGCTGTGTTAATGACTTCCTCACCGCTACATTCCCTTCCTTCAATGCCTCGCTACTGTATTTCCTTCCTTCATCGCCCTTTTGTGGTCATATTTTGAGATTCATTTTAGTTGTTAATGTTGAATTATGCTAGAAACTAATTATTTACTGTACAATTTCGGACATTTTAATGAATCTCAAGCAAGACTTATTATGTACTTACAAGTAATCAAAGTACTGTATATTAATATATCTGTGAAAGTTAGTGTGACGATTCACTCAAATTACTCAACCTAATCAGATAGGGCCTCACTTTTCCTCATTTTCAGAACTCCATACAAGCAGGTAATCATGTTAACCTAAGCTTAAGCATCCCTCATTAAACACTTTGGATGACCAACGCTACCTTGTGAGACCAGACCAAAGCAAACCTCGCCAGACCAAAATGAAAGTCACTCTCTCTTAATAGCGGAAATATAAAACTCCCAACATAAGTAATCTTTCCGGCATAAGTGATTAAGGTGTTTTATCACGTGAAAATGGGGATATCATTTGTCTTCGAAGTACACTGCAGAGTTTACCTAAGACAAATAACAGGATATCCCACCCCCTTCCTTTCCTTCCCAGAAATGCAAGATGAGCTCCCTCCTCAGAGATATAAGTTTAATTAGTTTATTCTGACTTTAGGAAAATATATGGTAATTTTTATTTCGTCTACTTTCTAATTTCATTCAAAATTCTTAAGCATAATATTTTGTACTTTCGTTTTCCTTGGTGTAATTTTATTGTATTTCTGCAGTATAACTTGTCTCTACACATTTCCAGTATTAAAAAATAAGCATCATTCTCTTTTTGTGCATTTATTCAGAAATGAAGAAAACTAGTCAATTCATCAATTAATGCACATGACATTTCTGAAGTGAATACAGTAGTTTGTTTTGACAAATTCGGCATTAGATATGTATGTACATATTAGATATGTAATTAGATATAAATTCGAATCTATGATTACAAAACCATACGTATCCCACAGTTTATAATTACACATCTGGACACAAGCGTAGAAGAGGCAAATACACAAGTTGGAGAAGCAGGTATGAATGAGAGGGAAGGTGTTCCGGTAGTTGAGTCAGTAAGCAACGGACGACAGCAGGCCCCAGTGAAAGTGACATCACTGGCGAGTTGTCACCAGCGGAGTCCTACAGAAGGTCAGAACTCGGACTTGTAATGTTCCTAATTAATGTAAATGATCTTCCAGTGGGAACAGACTCATTTTTCTCAATGTTTGCTGATTATGAAACAATTACGGAGGATTTATTCAGAGGTAGAAAAAACACTGACCTTGATAAACTGAAAGAATGGTCTAACAAAGAATGGGCTTGAGTTAATACAGTAACTCAAGTAAGTAAAAAGATGAAATCCTTCAAGAATCAGAAACCTGTCTCCCTACGCCTTGTAAATGAATATCAGTTAAGTATGATAGGTTGGCCAACATCAGCAGTGCCAATTTGAATAATATTCATTCAGGACTGTGTTTACCTCGTACGTCAGACCAGTCCTAGAATATGCTTACCCTGTCAAACAAAATGAAGTTAAGAGAAGTGTAGATGTATGCCCGAGACTAGTTCCACAACTGAAGGGTATGAGTTATGAGGACAGCATAATGCAACTAAACTTCATGTCACTGGAAGAGAGAAGGGTTAGGGAAGACATGAGTATAACAAAATTATGAGGCGGAGGGAAATTGATAGGCCAGATTATTGAAGTTTATTTGAAACAGGTAAGGTTATTTGAGATTAGGAGAAAACACTAAGCCAGAACGATTATATTTGGAATGAGTAGTACACGGACAAGGAAACACAGGTGAAAACCGAGTTTCAAATGAGCCACTGAGACATTATAAATAATTTTGTTCAGAACCAGATAGTGAACAAATGGATTGCACTAAGAGGTGGAGACAGACTCTACTCACAGATTCAAGCGAGATATGATGATAGAGACCAGTATGCTTGGAACCTTATACACCAGTTGACAAAATTGAGAGGCTGGACAAAGGAACCGAAGTTGAATTCCCGTAAGCACAAGTTGGTAAATTCAATTAAGAACTCAGTAGTAATCTATATAGGAAAATACACAGGACCACACACAAAAGACGTGTATGTATATCATTCCCCTGTTGGTGGTGGCACACAATACACACATTCTCCATTACACACTCAACACACCAGAACGAGCTGAAAACATATTATAGCATGTCAGCATGCAAGCAAGCACGCAAGCGTCATCAACAAATGATACACAAAGGCAGACGGACGAGCTGACAAGCAACACAAACGCTGCATCTACTTCCCTCAAAAATTTGCTCTCCCCCCCAACTCCGTATCTCTCTCTCTCCCACTTCGTCACGTGTCTCTCCTCTCCCTTATCTTACCTTTCCTCCCTCAAAGCAAAAAGGAGCCAAAGAACAAATTCTTGCGAATATAAACATGGCTCAAAAACACTCAACAATATGTTGTTCATTCCTTAACCCTTAATTGTTAAATAACTGTTTATAATATCGCATCAGGTTGAATTAATTAGTCCATGACATACAGCCTCACGAAGAGTAATTATTCGACCAATTTATTACACCACGAAGAGCTAATTATTTCCTTTAAGAGTATAATCTTCGCTCATACGTAATCGCCTAAATCCAGGTCTCAGCCATTGCGGTAATCCTTGCGGCGGATTCATGTGACACCGCCATGGATTATCAACTGGGAAAATTGCTCGATTCACCCCAAAAATTGTGGTTGCAATCTGTGTGTGGGAAAGGGGGGGGCGGTTGTGCACCTGGTGGAGCGAATGTATATGGTTGGTGATTTTTCTTCTTCCACAAATCAGTGAATTATTGAAAAATCACCCACAGAAAATAATCGTGGTGCTTTTAAAATGCTAATCAAACCTACATACATAAATACATACACTTAGGTCTGTCCTATATAAACAGTGTTCGATGTATCTTTTACGGTGTTTTTGTTTACAAAAGTAAAATGCAATTCTGGCAAACTTACACATATCCTGTATACATATACTTTAGCTCCTATAGAAACTAGTGTGTTATTAAGCACTTAACCACTGAAGGTCATTAAGATGCTTTCACAAGCTCAGGTTATGGTTATCACACACACAATCTATAACTGATGCATTACATAGTAAATCTTGAGTAAAAGTCCAGTATACCATCAATTGTTCCAGTATTCAGAGAGTATTTACAGAGTTCAACCCAGGAGGGTGAAAGTTAGTCAGTATGGGACACTACAATATAATATTCAAGGGAGTGCATGTTTTCCCTTTCACAAAGTTGACACATTGTGTACTCGATACTTGAGGTTTGAGAAAGCTGCCAGATACGTCTATATCCCAGGCGTATTCTGATCACTATAACATCACATTGGCAAGTTCTTGCTCTGTTAGTTACATATATGAATGACTCCTCACGGTTTTTATCATAATGTTTAATGCTACAACTTTCAGATCTTTGTGAATTTAAGTCATTATGATTTTCATCAGATATTTAAATATTTTCTTTGTCACTGCTAATGAAACACCCATATTTATTTCTATTACTGGTCTACTACAGGCTGTCTTTGCAAGCATGTCAACATTGTCATACTTTGAGATGCCAACATGCGACTGATAGAATGCAAAGGAATTTAATTTCAAATATGTTTTCTTTAGCAGCTAAAACATTGATTCAAATATCACTGACTATTTTCTGAGTATTACTATTAGGTGCGTTCAATGCCAGAGGTGCATTTTGCGAGTCACGGTATACAAGTCCACTGCCATTGTGGAGCTCTTGCGGCATGGTTCTGGGGAGCGGTCAGGGTGTAGGGATGTATGTTAGAGCAGTGTTGAGCACGTTTGAGGCGTCCGCGGTGTTTAGTTTGGTGCTGGGATCTTGATGTGTAGTCAAGGATGCGGGGTTTGTCATGTGGGATTTGTGGTGTGAAATTAGGTGTATGGGGTTTGGGCGAGTTTGGGGTTGTTTAGGTTTGGGGGCTGTGGGTTTGGTAAGTAGGTGGGTGTTTGGGTGTGTGTACTCACCTAGTTGTGCTTACGGGGGCTGAGCTCTAGCTCTTTGGTTCCGCCTCAACTGTCAATCAACTGGTGTACAAATTCCTGAGCCTACTGGGCTCTATCATACCTACATTTGAAACTGAATATGCAGTCTGCCTCCACCACATCACTGTCTAATGCATTCCACCTGTTAACTACTCTGACACTGAAAAAGTTCCTTTTAATGTCTCTGTGTTTGAGTTGGGTACTCAGCTTCCACCTGTATCCCCGTGTGTGGAGTTGGTGTGTGTGTGTGTGTGGAGTTGGTGTGTGTGTGGAGTTGGTGTGTGTGTGTGTGGTGTGTGTGTGGAGTTGGTGTGTGTGTGTGTGTGTGTGTGTGTGTTGGTGTGTGTGTGTGTGGGGTTGGTGTGTGTGTGTGTGGGGTTGGTGTGTGTGTGTGTGGGGTTGGTGTGTGTGTGTGTGTGTGGGTTGGTGTGTGTGTGTGTGTGGGGTTGGTGTGTGTGTGTGTGTGTGGGGTTGGTGTGTGTGTGTGTGGGT
>WNGS01008507.1:14644172-14660677 GCA_020271785.1 Procambarus virginalis
TGTGTGTGTGTCTGTGTGTGTGTCTGTGTGTGTGTCTGTGTGTTGTGTCTGTGTGTGTGTGTGTGTGTGTGGTGTGTGTGTGTGTTGTGTGTGTGTGTGTGTGTGTGTGTGTGTGTGTGTGTGTGTGTGTGTGTGTGTGTGGTGTGTGTGTGTGTGTGTGTGTGTGTGTGTGTGTACTCACCTATTTGTATTCACCCATTTGTGTTTGCGGGGGTGAGCTTTGGCTCTTTGGTCCCGCCTCTCAACTGTCAATCAACCGGTGTACAGATTCCCGAGCCTACTGGGCTCTATCATATCTACCCTTGAAACTGTGTATGGAGTCAGCCTCCACCACATCACTGCCTAATGCATTCCATCCGTTAACTACTCTGACACTGAAAAAGTTCCTTCTAACGTCTCTGTGGCTCATGTGGGTACTCAGTTTCCACCTGTGTCCCCTTGTTCGCGTCCCCCCAGTGTTGAATAGTTTGTCCTTGTCTACCCGGTCGATTCCTCTGAGGATTTTGTAGGTTGTGATCATATCTCCCTTACTCTTCTGTCTTCCAGTGTCGTAAGGTGCATTTCCCGCAGCCTTTCCTCGTAACTCATGCCTCTTAGTTCTGGGACTAGTCTAGTGGCATACCTTTGGACTTTTTCCAGCTTCGTCTTGTGCTTGACAAGGTACGGGCTCCATGCTGGGGCTGCATACTCCAGGATTGGTCTTACATATGTGGTGTACAAGATTCTGAATGATTCCTTACACAGGTTCCTGAACGCTGTTCTGATGTTAGCCAGCCTCGCATATGCCGCAGATGTTATCCTTTTTATGTGGGCTTCAGGAGACAGGTTTGGTGTGATATCAACTCCTAGATCTTTCTCTCTGTCCGTTTCATTAAGTACTTCATCTCCTATTCTGTATCCTGTGTCTGGCCTCCTGTTTCCACTGCCTAGTTTCATTACTTTGCATTTACTCGGGTTGAACTTCAACAGCCATTTGTTGGACCATTCACTCAGTCTGTCTAGGTCGTCTTGTAGCCTCCTACTATCGTCCTCAGTTTCAATCCTCATAATTTTTGCATCATCGGCAAACATTGAGAGAAACGATTCTATACCCTCTGGGAGATCATTTACATATATCAGAAACAGTATAGGTCCAAGGACTAACCCCTGCGGGACTCCACTTGTAACGTCTCGCCAATCTGAGACCTCACCCCTCACACTGACTCTTTGTCTCCTGTTGCTTAGGTACTCCTGTATCCAACGGAGTACCTTCCCTTTCACTCCAGCCTGCATCTCGAGCTTTTTCACTAGCCTCTTATGTGGCACTGTATCAAAGGCTTTCTGACAATCCAAAATATGCAGTCTGCCCACCCTTCTCTTTCTTGCCTTATTTTTGTTGCCTGGTCGTAGAATTCAAGTAACCCTGTGAGGCAGGACCTGCCATCCCTGAATCCATGTTGGTGCTGTGTTACAAAGTTCTTTCGCTCCAGGTGCTCCACTAGCTTTCTTCGCACAATCTTCTCCATCAGCTTGCATGGTATGCAGGTTAGGGACACTGGCCTGTAATTCAGTGCCTCCTGTCTATCCCCTTTCTTGTATATCGGGACTACATTAGCTGCTTTCCAAATTTCTGGCAGTTCCCCTGTTGCCAGAGATTTGTTATACACTATGGTGAGTGGTAGGCACAGTTCTTCTGCTCCTTCCTTAAGTATCCAAGGAGAGATTCCATCTGGGCCTATAGCCTTTGTCACATCCAACTCTAGTAAACACTTTCTTACTTCCCCGCTTGTAATCTCAAACTCTTCCAGTGGTTCCTGGCTAGCTATCCCCTCTCTTAACTCTGGGATTTCTCCTAGTTCTAGGGTGAAGACCTCTTGGAATTTCTTATTCAGTTCCTCACACACTTCCTTGTCGTGTGTGTGTGTGTGTGTGTGTGTGTGTGTGTGTGTGTGTGTGTGTGTGTGTGTGTGTGTAAAAATCACGAAAATTAACAAGTGATGAAAAATGTAACAGTGTCAGACCACGGATGACGAATTGAAACTGGAATTTCCTTAAGTACTTTCGTATATTATTACATATTCAGAAGAAACGAAGCAGTTCAGAAGGAATCCATTCCTGCTGAAGATGTATTAATATACTAAAGTACTTAAGGAAATTCATGTTTCAATTCTTCCTCCGTGGTCTGACACACACACACACATTATATATTAAATATATGGTCTGACCACTATATGTGATATGTATATATATATATATGATATCCATGAGATATATATATATATATATATATATATATATATATATATATATATATATATATATATATATATGTTCATTCTCAAGGCGTAGTAAACTAAAGCGTTTGGATTGCATAATATTAATTTTTTTTTCTTACGTGACTTTCACGCTCGCACATTTCATCAACACTTAACATTTTAAATAGATGGAACAGGTTGCAAGTAGATATAAGTAACGTAAACTCTTTACCCAACTACTATAGCAGATATGATAGTTAAAGATTCAATGCACTGAAAAACCGTTAACTCTCCAAACACAGGAATATACCAAACATACACTGAACAAACCCTTGTCCCCTATTCCCCCCTCCCCCCTCACTGTATTTCCTAAAAAGGCATAACTTTTTCCATTTTTATCCCATTCCTCCTATTCTTGGGAACATGCTGTCAGATTCACGATAATCACGTAAGGTCAAGACTCGCTCATCTTGGGTCATCTGACAACCGTTTCCCAACTCACGCACGCTTCACTCCTGATGTCTGGCCTTGACTTGAAAATGACAACTAGCATGTCAAGCGCTGTTAAACTGTTTTGTGGCGGATTGCCAACCATATATGACTTTGGACTCCAAATCCAAAGTATGTTATTATCTGGACAGAAAGAAATAAAAAATGACAAGTCAGTCTTAACAATAGGTTACAAGTAATCACGAGCAGTCAATCAAAACAATAATTAGTGAGAGGGGCTGATTTAACGGCTCGGCTCTGCAGGCGAGAGAACATAGTTTGCAAGGTTTTCAATGAATAAATAATTGTCATTAACTATCGCTTCTTCCAAACCACAGTAACTAGATGTTACTTTTCATTATAATACTAGTATTCATAATTTAACATACAATGTCATTTTTCATTATATGTATATTATTTAATAGATATTATTTCAATTGCATGTCCAAAGTTACAAAAAGCAAAACTGTTCATGCCCATCTACCGCAGCAAATCGTCCCACGTGTTCTTGTCCATTAACTACATCATGAAATCCCACATGTCCGTGCATAGTTATCACATCATTATATCCCACACGCTCATACCCATCTACAACAACACTTCATGTGTTAGTACCCCTGTATAACACCATTTCCCATTAAGCACGGTGGGGCACGTGCTTAATGGGGCACGTACCCCCTTCCACATCGTGAGATTATACCTCGCATTTAATATACATGCCGATCATATCAGAAGAGCAAGAATAAGTATTGCAACAAAATCTAACAGCATGTTATTAAGAAGTGTGTGTGGTTTAAAGTCAGTGATTAAAGTCAGGGGTCGCCATGGGTTCTCCCCACGGTGTCCTGTTTGCGAACTTCTACATGGGTACCATCGAACAAAAGGTCTTAGTCGACATGAACTTGAAACCGGCCATATACTGCAGGTATGTTGACGACATTTTTACACAGGTACCTGATGTCAGACATCTGCAGGAGCTGAAGGAGGCATTTGAAATGAATTCAGTGTTGCGTTTCACTTACGAGATGGAGAAGGATGGGAAGCTGCCCTTTCTAGATGTAACAGTCATGGAAAGGAGCGGAGGTTTCCACACTGCAGTCTACACTAAGGAAATAAACATAGCAATGTGCCTCAATGCCAACAGTGACTGCCCAGACAGGTACAAGAGGAGTGTTGTTAACGCTTATGTCGACCGTGCTCTCAGTCACAACTCAGGATGGAAGCAAGTCGATGAAGAACTCTGTAGGGTAAGGCAGGTCCTAGTCAACAACGGCTTTTCCAATGGTTTCGTTGAAGACATCATAAGAAGGAAGGTGAAACGCCATGCAACCTCTGGAGAGACAACTAACACAACACCTGTACCCCCTATTAGACTATTTTACAGGAACTTTTTTTCCACAGCTCATAAAACGGAGGAAAGGGTCCTGAAAGATATTGTTAATAGAAACGTTATCCCTACAGACAAAAATCAGAAGATACAATTGACGATTTACTATAAAACCCAAAAAAACGGCCAACCTACTCATGAGAAACTCTCCAGACACAAAGCAGAACGCTTTAAAAGAGACCAATGTCGTCTATGCCTTCAAATGCCCACTTGGGGACTGTAAGCCTCAAAGAACTCAGTATATAGGCAAGACAACAACATCTCTTTCCAGGTGATTAACGATGCATAAGCAACAGGGCTCCATATAGGAACATATAATCTCTTCCCACAACCAGACCATCACCAGAGAAGTCTTAACAAAAAACACGGAAATCATCGATAGATACAGCGATAGCAGGCGGCTTGATATCTGCAAGGCACTACACATTAAGAAGTCAACACCAGCAATCAACAGCCAATTAATGCACAACTATATTCTACCCACTTCAAGACTCTGCACCAATAGAGAAGCATCAAGAAATATGGGCCAATAGGCCCTTTGTATTTACTTCCATTCTTCCCTTTAAATTTACCCAATATTACCCAATATTTCGTGTTCTATCTTGTGTTGAAAGTTTGTTTTCACCTCATCCAAAACTGTTGTAGCATATCACCTCACCCAAATGCAGGTATATAAAATGAAAAGCCGTTTAAATTATAGCATAGTGGAACTCTGTTTAGTGTTTGCAGGTTATAGTTGTGTGTGTGTAAACTAAAGTCTTTGAAAATGTAATAAGTTATTACGAAACGCGTTCAAGTGTCGCATCAGACTAGAAATAAAAATGAATTTTGGAGAATTGATTTTTCAATTACCATCGACAGTTAAAAGAAATAAGAAAGAGAAAATTCATGTTAGAATTATTAATCTTACTTTTTCGGTCATATTTAATAATATAATATGTCTACAGGAAAGACTGCTACCAAAATATATATATATATATAATATATATATATATATATATATATATATATATATATATATATAATACATATATATATATATATATATATATATATAAATATATATATATATATAATACATATATATATATATATATATATATATATATATATATATATATATATATATATATATATATATTGTACCTAGTAGCCAGAACGCAGTACTCGGCCTACTATGCATGGCCAGATTTGCCTAATAAGTCAAGTTCTCCTGAATTTATATAAATTTCGAATGTTTTCCTTGTGAAATGATAAAGCTATCCATTTCATTGTGTATGAGTTAAATTCTTTTAGTTTGAGTTAAAACTAACGTAGATATACGACCGAACCTAACAAACCCTACCTAACCTAACCTATTTTAACCTAACCTAAATTAACATAACTAAGTCAATAATTTATATTCTTAACATAATAATATTTCAAAACCACTAATTGGAAACAATATTTTGTAAATATAGAAAATCACTCTGCCAATTAGGCAAATTGGTCCTTGCATAGTAGGCCGAGAAGTGCGTTCTGGCTGCTAGGTACGACATAATATTATATATATATATATATATATATATATATATATATATATATATATATATATATATATATATATAATGCATACAATAACACAACCATTCATTCAAACCATTTCAAGAGCTGATACTTTATGCACGCGATCCTTTAAAACACTCATAAGGCTGACAGTTTAAATTTTATGTTGTTTTTACCAGGATACATTATTTTCAACAGAGAGAAATTCCAGTTAATTAATGTCCTAACATTTAGTGAGCATAACACAGCAAATTCAGCATTAATCAAAACAAATTATAGAGAGGATTAAGCATCTACGTATCAAGGAATGTCCCCACAATGCTACCACCTTTCAAATCACTGGTTCTATCCCGCCTAGAATGATGATCGATAATCACCTTAGCGTTTATATCAAGAGAGAAATCGAAATATAAGAATTATAAATAGCATACTGCACGCATACGCACAAAAAGCTAAATTTCCGGAACAGTTTTAAAACACTAAGAATGTACTTTTCGGAGATGATACATTATATAATATTTATACATGGAAGATATTCGAAGGTCAGGTCCCCAAGCTGCTAAATAAAGTAACTTACAAGAGCAAAAGGTATAGTAACGTAGAAAATATACTGAATGAAGAGTAGGGATTGCCAAAGGAACACATAGGTACGACCATTCTATATTCAAGCAAACATAACACAAATAATAAACATTGCCGGAACAAGGGTTTAGATTTTAAGGATAAAGTTGGACGGGTTTCGTGCAGGAAGTGCCGGATCAGTCGGACTGTAATAGATATGTGGGCCTATTGGCCGCTGAAAGCAACAGTCTTATCGATTAATTGCCATAAAAAAGCCTGGTCCCAGGCCAGGCTGTGGGAGTGAAGAAACTGCCGAAATCGAACACAGGTAAACCATAAGCAAGAACTTATTTAGGCTACATAAAAAGTAGTCCAAAATACAAATGGGTTTAAATAATTATAGTAATAAATATAAAATATCACAAAGGACTTGGCAATATGTTGAACTTCCCTTTTCCGATTGACTTGACTTTCGATTGATAAGTCATACGCTTTAAATTTATACAGAATTGTAAAATAAAAACTTGAAAAAAGATCTAAAAATGACAAATATAAGTACTCTGAACTATTAACAAATTTCAGACAAACTGAGAAATTCTTTATAAAATTAGGTCACAGAGCAGCATAAGACTAATTACGACTGACAATGTTTGTTTCGAACACCATCTTCCCTGAGGGCATCGCCGTGGGCCCTGAAGTGTACATTGTCAAAAAGCCGACGCCCACGAGAGAACACTGTAAACAGGATTAGGTAAGAACAGTGGATAAAAAATAGCAATAATAAAAATAAGTTAGTGGGAGCGGAAACCACGGAAGGAAAGGGCGAGAACAAGGAAGATCAAATCCGAAGCAGAAACGAATACACTGACGAACAAGCGATGGACATATTGTGATCAGATAATTTGAAGGACGGGCGGAAATGCTGATTACAGTATTCCTTTCTCAGCTTTTGCCATTGGTAATCATAATGAAAATAATTACCTTAGGAACAATACAAGTGCATCTGAACAAAGTAAATCCCAATGGGACTAATTTAGTCAAACATCCTACAGGAACAACATTCTCATAGGAGAGATTCTCTCAAATTGAATAAACTTATACAATAAGGCAACATATGACTGAACATGTAAATTCTTACCCAATAGGCCTTTTGTTGTAGAAAAGAAAATAGCGTGTATGAATGTTTTCATTCATATATTATGCACCCCATACCCATCTTGTGGGTGGTAGTGGAAAGGGTTACAGAGGCACATAATGGGCTCAGGGACTGAACCCCACAATTCATTTAGCTAAGCAAGTCAAGATTGTAACTTGCTTAGCTAAATGAATTGTGGGGTTCAGTCTCTGAGCCCATTATGTGCCTCTGTGACCCTTTCCACTACCGCCCACAAGATGGGTATGGGGTGCATAATAAATGAACTAAACTAAAACTAACTCCGTGCGACGAACTGCATGATTAACTGAAGTTTAATGAAACTTATTCTGAACATTTTATGGAATGACGTCTAGGCCAGATTAAATTTTGGACACGTTTAGCTTGCAAGTAAATTATTGGGTGCTTTGCACAAAGAATTCTCACAAGCACTAATATCTTATTGACCACTAAATCTTCATATCACATACCATTGGTAATAAAAGCACTTCTCCATATAATGTTGATAACAGTTAAGTATATTTTCACATCAAATTCTCTATATTTACGTGAGTGATTTATTCGAACATTCTCCTCTGCGCACATTTACACAACCATAAAGCATTTCTGTATTAACACAATTTGCGTACAAACAAAAACATTCAACAAATTATAATGTCAATACATAATAGGCAGAACAAAGCTAATATTTGCACACGAAACTGCCTTGAAGCAATAATTATTCAGTATACATTCTTTGGATCGTCAAGAGGAATGCAAGGAAGCCAAGTTTATCAATGGAAGACAAAATTCATAAACAGCACCTGGTTACTCCTGGACCCCCCTCCCCCATCAACCTTACACATCCTTACCACCACCATCTCTCCATCACTCTCGTCATTAAAACCTTTTACAAATACACACTATTATCAAATTCTTGCCCTCGTGGTTATTGGGCGAGATCTTTCCTTTGCAATTTCCTCCTCCATATGCCCTGGAGGAGAGGAGCACGTAGTAATTAAAAGGCCATCTGGCATCAGTCACCAGTCATAGTTACACTTCCCTCGAGACCCTTTTGTCGGTGTAGACCATCAGTGGCCTCATCGAGTCTTATTCTCAGCAAGGGTATGTCGCTCGCCGTATTCATCTCATGATTTAAAAAAAATTCTGGCATGAAAACGCAAGTTAAAACATGCTATTTGTGAAATATAGTAGAGCTTTAAGACCCTATCAACCGATAAACATGGTTGCGGACGAATGGAAATCAACCCCAACGGAATAGTGTGGAAGATTTGGGAGGCTCTGGAGAGTCCGGCAGGGCTGGCTGGAGCGGCCGGGGTCACAATTATCAGTCTTCGGCTAATTACTAGTCTGATATCAACGCTGGATCACGTAATTTGTACCTTGATACAGGCCCCCTCCTCTTAATCTGACCTTCGCTTGTCCTGAAAACGCGCCGCTCCTCGCCCCTTCAACCTCTCAAAAGAGGAGAGGCGAGAGAAACGAGGTAAACCCAAGAAAAACATCTTTACCCAAGCCTGGGAAGAGCGTGCAGTCTAAAGAAAGGTGATTTCTGAGGGTTGTGAAGACCTGGGAGAGTAAGAGGCATGACTTACAATGTGTCGGTATGAGAGAGACTGACCTCAAGAACACCTATGAGTATCCCTTCAACACAAGGATGAAAGAAAAACAAGTGTAAGAATATGCCATAAACGTACCTGTGTTTGTCTTAAAATGACTCTGCAGACGATTTATATTTAAGTTCAAAATATTGCGTTGGCTGCACCAACAATACAACATAAGGTTTCTGGATTATGATCCTCAGTTGTATACATTCCCAAGGTACAAAATCAAAACATTTACCAGCAATTAAATTGTCTTTGCTATTTAAAAAGTGACGATATATTTGTTTGCTATTTCCCCATAAGAAGCATGTATGGACATCTAGTTGCACCATAGACATTCCTTCCGTGTATCATAAGCAAATACAAGAAATTTTCTGTGTGTATGTGTGTGTGTGTGTGTTTGTGTGTGTGTGTGTGTACTCACCTAGTTGTACTCACCTAGTTGTGCTTGCGGGGGTTGAGCTCTGGCTCTTTGGTCCCGCCTCTCAACCGTCAATCAACAGGTGTACAGTTTCCTGAGCCTATTGGGCTCTATCATATCTACACTTGAAACTGTGTATGGAGTCAGCCTCCACCACATCGCTTCCTAATGCATTCCATTTGTCAACCACTCTGACACTAAAAAAGTTCTTTCTAATATCTCTGTGGCTCATTTGGGCACTCAGTTTCCACCTGTGTCCCCTAGTGCGTGTGCCCCTTGTGTTAAACAGCCTGTCTTTATCAACCCTGTCGATTCCCCTGAGAATCTTGAATGTGGTGATCATGTCCCCCCTAACTCTTCTGTCTTCCAACGAAGTGAGGTTTAATTCCTGTAGTCTCTCCTCGTAGCTCATACCTCTCAGCTCGGGTACTAGTCTGGTGGCAAACCTTTGAACCTTTTCCAGTTAAGTCTTATGCTTGACTAGACACGGACTCCATGCTGGAGCCGCATACTCCAGGATTGGTCTGACATATGTGGTATATAATGTTCTGAAAGATTCCTTACACAAGTTTCTAAAGGCCGTTCTTATGTTAGCCAACCTGGCATATGCTGCTGATGTTATCCTCTTGATATGAGCTTCAGGGGACAGGTCTGGCGTGATATCAACCCCCAGGTCTCTCTCTCTCTGACTCTTGAAGTATTTCATCTCCCAAATGGTACCTTGTATCTGGTCTCCTGCTTCCTACCCCTATCTTCATTACATTACATTTGCTTGGGTTAAACTCTAACAGCCATTTGTTCGACCATTCCTGCAGCTTGTCCAGGTCTTCTTGAAGCCTCAAGCTGTTCTCCTCTGTCTTAATCCTTCTCATAATTTTGGCGTCGTCAGCAAACATTGAGAGGAATGAGTCTATACCCTCTGGGAGATCATTTACGTATATCAGAAACAGGATAGGTCCAAGTACAGAGCCCTGTGGGACTCCACTGGTGACTTCACGCCAGTCTGAGGTCTCACCCCTCACTATAACTCTCTGCTTCCTATTGCTTAGGTACTCCCTTATCCACTGGAGCGCCCTACCTGTTACTCCTGCCTGTTTCTCCAGCTTATACATCAACCTTTTATAGGGTACTGTGTCAAAGGCTTTCCGACAGTCCAAAAAAATGCAGTCCGCCCACCCTTCTCTTTCTTGCTTAATTTTTGTCTCTTGCTTTCTTGTCTTAATGTGTGTGTGTGGTGTGTGTGTGTGTGTGTGTGTGGTGTGTGTGTGTGGTGTGTGTGTGTGTGTGTGTGTGTGTGTGTGTCTGTGTGTGTCTGTGTGTGTCTGTGTGTGTCTGTGTGTGTCTGTGTGTGTGTGTGTGTGTGTGTGTGTGTGTGTGGTGTGTGTGTGTGTGTGTGTGTGTGTGTGTGTGTGTGTGTGTGCTCACCTAATTGTGCTTGCGGGGGTTGAGCTTTGGCTCTTTGGTCCCGCCTCTCAACTGTCAATCAACTGGTGTACAGATTCCTGAGCCTACTGGGCTCTATCATATCTACATTTGAAACTGTGTATGGAGTCAGCCTCCACCACATCACTTCCTAGTGCATTCCATTTACTAACTACTCTGACACTGAAAAAGTTCTTTCTAATGTCTCTGTGGCTCATTTGGGTACTCAGCTTCCACCTGTGTCCCCTTGTTCGCGCCCCTCCAGTGTTGAATAGTTCATCCTTGTTTACCCGGTCGATTCCCTTGAGTATTTTGTAGGTTGTGATCATGTCCCCCCTTACTCTTCTGTCTTCCAGTGTCGTAAGTTGCATTTCCCGCAGCCTTTCCTCATAACTCATGCCTCTTAGTTCTGGGACTGTGCGCGCGCGCGCGCGAATGTTAGTATTTGTGTGTACCTGTGATGTATATAGTGCACCAGAACTGTTCACTACAGTACCTATACTCACCTAGTTGCACTTCTAGTGAATAAGCCACGGCTCTTGGGTCCGCCACTCAACTTTTAATCAACTGATATATAGGTTTCATAGCATATTGACTGATGTTATATCTACATTTAAAATTATGAATGGAGTCACCTCCACTTCACTTCTTAGCGCATTCCAATTGTTCGCTAAAAAATCTTTATAGTGTCTCTGTGGCTCATTAGAGTACGTAGTTTCCCTCTTTGTCCCTTTGTTCATGTAATACCCCTGCTAAATAGCCTGTATATAGTAATCTTGTCTTCCCTGTTCTCTCTTAGTGACGTGAGGTTGAACACCTGCTATCTTTCCTTGTGGCTCATACGTCTCTGGTCTGTGACTAGTCTGGAGACGTACCTCTGAACTTTCTCCACCTTCGTTGTGTGTGTTATAAGGCTAGTTCTGAATATCCGCTGGTGCCGCATATTCATGAACTGGTCTGACACAAACGATATACAGGATCCTGTACGACTCTTTGTTCAGATTCCTAAATGCCGTTATTATATTGGTCATCCTTCCGTAGGCAGCTGAAGATATTCTTTATGACGTGAGAACGTGGTTGTTACGGGGGGGGGAGCACAGGTGAGAACGTGGTTGTTAGGGGGGCACAGGTGAGAACGTGGTTGTTAGGGGGGAGCACAGGTGAGAACGTGGTTGTTAGGGGGGAGCACAGGTGAGAACGTGGTTGTTAGGGGGGAGCACAGGTGAGAACGTGGTTGTTAGGGGGGAGCACAGGTGAGAACGTGGTTGTTAGGGGGAGCACAGGTGAGAACGTGGTTGTTAGGGGGGAGCACAGGTGAGAACGTGGTTGTTAGGGGGGAGCACAGGTGAGAACGTGGTTGTTAGGGGGGAGCACAGGTGAGAACGTGGTTGTTAGGGGGAGCACAGGTGAGAACGTGGTTGTTAGGGGGGAGCACAGGTGAGAACGTGGTTGTTAGGGGGAGCACAGGTGAGAACGTGGTTGTTAGGGGGGAGCACAGGTGAGAACGTGGTTGTTAGGGGGGAGCACAGGTGAGAACGTGGTTGTTAGGGGGGAGCACAGGTGAGAACGTGGTTGTTAGGGGGGAGCACAGGTGAGAACGTGGTTGTAAAGGAGGCCCACAGGTGAGAATGTTTTTGTAGAGGGGGCCCACAGGTGAGAATGGGGTTGTAGAGGGGGGCCACAGGTGAGAATGTGGTTGTAGAGGGGGGCCCACAGGTGAGAAAGTGGTTGTAGAGGGGGCCCACAGGTGAGAATGTGGTTGTAGAGGGGGCCCACAGGTGAGAATGTGGTTGTAGAGGGGGGCCCACAGGTGAGAATGTGGTTGTAGAGGGGGGCCCACAGGTGAGAATGTGGTTGTAGAGGGGGGCCCACAGGTGAGAATGTGGTTGTAGAGGGGGCCCACAGGTGAGAATGTGGTTGTAGAGGGGGCCCACAGGTGAGAAGTGGTTGTAGGGGGGGGGGGTAAACGTGTGAGAACGTGGGTTATAAATGAAAATTTGGCATAAAACTTTGGAAACCATTAGCAAAGGTAACAAAAACAGAAGTTTCCTGGCTTATGTTTGCAAGATAAGAGCTCTCTCTTCTTCAGCTCGTTTTAGAGACGTACTCAATTTCCCTCTTTAAACTAGACAATACATTCTCAATTATTGATTTCATTCACCCAGGAGAGTGCAACGACTCATGGATTTTTGTTCAAAACGAATATGATTTACCAATGACAATGCCCAAAGAATCAAGGGGTGCAACATAACTAACAATTTAGTCCACCTTATGATACAACCTGAGGGGGGGGGGGAGAAAATAATAAAGAAAATGGAATTCTAGTACAGTACATAATTTCAGAAATATATAATATGTAACCTTAATATATGCCTCAAACACTTAACATGGAATAAAGCATATTCATGATGCCCCCAGATATTAAATATTATAAATATTACACAGTCCGATGTACGTTTACACCAAAAAGATACCAACATACGAGAAAAAAATAAAAATTTTAAAATAAAAATTGATACATAAAAATATACAATAGCCATATCACAGTAAATTACAAACCAAATCTCGTAACGATTAATATATATTCACGATTTATTTTGGATGATATATAAGAGTATTAGACATACTGACTAATAAGCTTAAAATATTTGCAAAATCGATTTTTTTGTAACAATAATAATATTAATATATGAAATACAGTGCCATTTGGAAATTAATTTGTATTCCAATATATAAGTACTGTGAGTAATAGTAATATTGAGAGATATTAATAGTAATAATATTACACAGTACACAGTAATATTACTGTGAGTAATATAAGTAATATTGAGAGATTCAGCAGGAATACACGATCCTGCTTTCACTGAATGTTCAAATCAGTGGGATGTTCTGGCAGCCCCAGCAACCATTATAGAGCCAACAAAACAACACAAACAGTCCGGCTGGGACCACCCTCTAGTGGAAAAAGTAGCTGATGCCATGCTCAGCGCCGCAACATCAGACAAGGAGAAAGCCCGCCTCAGAGCAGTGCGTGCCCCCCATGCAGGAGATTTCCTCCTGGCAGTACCCATGTCAGCAATGGGCACGCGCCTAGATCCAGAATCCCTTCGTGTAGCAGTGGCCCTCCGCCTTGGTGCCCCAATTCACACTGAATACAAGTGTATTTGCAACAGGGTGGAAGCAGACCAATACGGACTGCATGGGTTGCATTGCGGAAGCACAAAGGGCTGGCATGCAAGACACAACGAGGTCAATGACATCATCAAGAGAAGCCTCGTCTCAGCTAAGTGCCCTGCGGAGAGAGAACCTCGCATCCTAGGGGTCCAGAACCCGGATTTCCCAGCACTTCGCCCTGATGGCATCACCATATACTCATGGAAGGAGGGTAGACAGTTGGTGTGGGACTACACATGTGTATCCACCCTGGCTGACACCTATGTACACTTCGGAGCTGATCAAGCAGGTGGGGCGGCCCACCACAGGGAAACAGCAAAATCTCTCAAATACAGGCGACTGGCAGGCCAATACCTCTTTGTTCCCATAGCGTCTGAGACGCATGGCCCCTGGGGCAAGAGTGCCTTGGGATTTCTCAAGGAATTGGGTTCCAAGCTCATCGACGTTACCAGAGACCCAAGGGCTTGCAGTTTTTTGTTTCAGCGCCTCAGTGTGGCGATCCAGAGGGGAAATGCTTGCTGCGTCCTCGGTTCCTGTCCGGAAGCGGAGGAGCTTCAAGAGATCCATAACATTTAGGCATTTGTCTTGTATGTTTTGTAACCTTAAATACACAATAAAGCATAAAAAAAAGGAAGGGGGTGGTAGGAGTATATATATATATATATATATATATATATATATATATATATATATATATATAGTTAGTTATACATGTATAGTTAAATAGAAACAAAAGTTAAATAGAAGCTCACGTAAATATTTTAAAACTTTCAGTACTAGAGGGCTAATGCTATTCATCCGTTCCATTAACTAATTAAATATTAGAGAGAGACACTGTGTTTAAGGTTTGGGGTGGAGGAAATAGGGTCGGGTGAGGTGTGGAGTGGTTGGTTATGTTACCTTTGCTTGCATTGAGCGAGCTCTAGCTCTTAGACCCCGATTACAATCAATTAGGCGCTTTGTACTCTCCTATCTCTCAGTTCTGGTTCTCTACCGCAGCTCTCCTTAAGGCTGATAATGAAGGTGGCTTCCACCAAATCCGAGCAAAGCTCGTTATATTTGATTACCTGCATCACTGCAAATACAGTGTTTACATCTGACTCCTTTGTATTTTCAACTTTCACTTGTGCCTCGTCTAGTTCCCTTTAAGTCGTGCAGCTTGGCCCAGTCCAAAACGTGTCGCATGATTTATTATCTTTACTTAGATAACTGCATTTTTCAACACTAAAAAATATTATGGAACCGTACAATGGTACATTCTTGAATGCTAATATAATGACCTCAAGTCCTCAATTCCATTTAAAACTAAAATATCTGAATTATATCTGACGATGCTATATTATTCATTTATAGCTGCAACTAGACATTTATATCTGACGATGCACATTCTTGGGGAGCGTAATATTTTGCCAGACCAAGTTTGGAGTATAGACTATTATACAATACTAAGTAATCCTACTAGTTATACTCGGATAATGTAAGGGTCGTTAGTTCTGATTTGACAATTATGAATATCGTGTAACAGGGATATGTTGAATTAGGAGGAGTATAAATTTAGTATTTGATCCAGCCAGTAGAAGACTACTGTCATGTTAAAACAGTAAAATCATGTTACTTCTGATTGATATTTTCGTGCAAAGCATTGTGTTAATTGTTTAGCAAAAAGTGGTAACACTACGTTATGTACACACCGTAATCATTCCACTGATACGTACATCTGTTGGAGAAGATGGGGGATTTAACATTATTCTCTCTTTATTCAATAAACAAGGAAGCTTATTTGCTCATTAGCATCCTCTTAAAACTCAGCATATCGAGTTAATAAGTAAAACAGCATAGCCCTTGAGTTCAGTATCTGTTTATATTATCTGACTGAGAAAAGATTTCACGCTGCTGGTAGTGAATTGTTAACAGAATCACTATTGAACTATTCGGCGGATGACGAATATAATCATGATAAGGTGCCGTTGAATTTCCCAAGAAGACAGATGATAAGTAATAAACCCAATCACTTATGTGACATAAGGATATATTCAAGGGAAGTTGTTTAGCCAAACAACAATGTGAATATTTTCCTTGACAAAAATAGAGCCGGTATATGGTCTGGACACAATTCATATTACATCCAACTCTCCATGTACTGCTACTGTGATGGAACTTCCAGCGAGAAAACTGAGCAGAGATGCCGCTACATCTAAGATGTCATGTCAAGTTCATTGACAGTTGACATTTTATGAGGGTTTGCAACAGTGCTTACCATTGCACAATTAAAAGAAAAAACCTGGAGACAACAGTGAACATGTGGACCGAACTTATTATATGTATATATATATATATTTATTTATTTATTTATTTATTTTACAGGGTGGTTGAGGCGATATTAATCCAAAGCTTCATAAGTAGATAAAAACCTACTTAATGTATTGTTGTACAGGATACACAAGCGCAAAGAACCCGAGCCAGAAGCTAACCCCATCAACATGTAAAAGTACTCATGAGGAAAGGGAATCCTGCT
>WNGS01008507.1:14661319-14680149 GCA_020271785.1 Procambarus virginalis
CGCTCTTGTGCAGCCCGCATGCGCACTCAACATTCCCAAGATATAGAGCGATTGTCAGTGTTCCTCAAGTGGCTGACGTCACCATGCTGGAGTAATAATAACCTTAGATGTAGCGAGATTCGTGCCCCCACCCCCTACCCATATCCTCTCCAACCCGACCCTCACCGTCCCCCCTTCATTCTTCTTCTCCTCTCCCGCACTTTCCCTACCCTCACCTCCCGGAATCCCCAGTCCCTAACATAACCCTTCACACCCCACGTCTATTACCCCCCCCCCCCTTTCCTCTACTAACCCACCTCCACCCCAAACTAACATGGCTATGATTCGTTCCATATATTAAACACAAATTGTAGGCGTTGGTACATGTAAATAAACATTAATTGTAAATTTATGAGTAAGTGGGCGTTCAGGTGAACTGCAAAAAACAAATTTTTGGCAGTTCATCTGTTACCAATGATTTGTTATACACTATGGGAGAGTGGCAGGCACAGTGCTTCTGCTCCTCCTTTAGTATCCATGGCGATATTCCATCCGAGCTTATAGCCTTTATCACATCCAACTCTAGCCAAAGCTTCATTACATCCCCACTGGTAATCTCAAACTCCTCTAGTGATGCCTGGTTAACTATTCCTTCTCTTATCTCTGGAACTTCTCCTTGCTCTATTGTGAAGGCTTTCTGAAATTTTTTATTCAGTTCCTCGCACACTTTGTCGTTTGTAGTGAATCTGTCTGTCCCTATCCTCAGTTTCATTACCTGTTCCTTCACGTTGTCTTTCTCCTGATGTGGCTGTGCAGCAATTTAGGTTGATTCTTTGCCTTCCCTGCTAAGTCGTTTTCATATTGCCCTTCAGCCTGACTTATGTAGTCTATCATTTCTGGCTCTCTGGTATCCTCCTCTGCTCTCAGTCTACTGTTATTTCTATAGTTTCTCCTCGCTCTTTTACTTAGTTGCTTAGCTAGCTTACATCTCTGATTAAACCATGAGTTTCTGATCGGCATTTCATTTTTTTCCTTTTGGGCCGGGATAAACTTGTCTGGTGCCTCCTTATGTCTGTGTGATGTATTCCATCATGTCTTAGGCCGTCTTTACCCTGAGTTCTGTTTCCCATGTTATATCCATTAGTAATTTTCTTATCTCCTCATAGTTTCCCTTACTGAATGCTAGCCTTTCGTTTTCAGTTCCCTTCTTCGAGTACTTTAACTCTTCTTCGACCAGATACTCAAACGTCAGTACACTGTGATTGCTCATTCCTACTGGGGTCTCGAAGTCAATATCCCTTATGTCGGAGTCAGAGTGAAGACTAGGTCGAGTCTCGCTGGTTCATCATTTGTCCGCATTCCTGTGTGTTCCCTGCCATGCTGGCTTAAAACGTTTATTGTTGCCACCTCCAGTAGTTTAGCTCTTCATGTTTCCTCTCCTTCATGCTGTTCCTTGTTTTCCCAGTCTATCCTTCCATGATTGAAGTCCCACATGATGAGCAGATGGGATCGAATTCTACAGGCAGCAGAGGCTGCACTCCTAATTATATTGTTAACTGCCATGTTTTTTCTGTCATACTCTTGCCTGAGACTTAGGTCGTTTTGTGGTGGGTTATACATCACTGCTACTACTACTATTAGTCTTCCCATCATCATGGTGCCTGTTATGTAGTCTCTAAACCCCTTGCAGCCTGGATAACAATCTCCTTGAAACTCCATTCCTTGCTTATGAGTAGGGCCACTCTTGTCTCCACCCCTACCCTCCCTCTCTTTCCTTATTACAGTGTAGTCCTGGGGGACCATCACATTCCTTATGATTCCTGAGAGTTTGTTTCCATGAGTCTAATTATATCCGGGTTTACTTCTTGTGCTCTTTCCCCAAGTTCACTTACCTTACTCGTAATTCCATCTATGTTCGAGTACATCACCTTGAAGGTGTTTCTAACCTGTCCATCATCAGTTTCTGTTGATTCCACTGGAGTAGTAAACATGGAGGGTTTGGGAGGGGGAGGGGTAGGGGGGTACCTGGGTTGCGAGGGGGCTAGGAGATCTGGTTTGGAGAGGGTGGGAGCGAAGGAGGTTTTTGGGGGGCGAAGGGAGGTGTGGGGGGTGGGGGAGAAGGAGGGCATGGAGGTGGGGGAGAAGGGAGGGCCTGGAGGGTTTGGAAAAGAGGGGAGGCTTGGGGTGGGGAAAACTTCGGTCCATTGACAGGCTGCTGCTCTTTGCTAAAATTTCTTCTTCTGTGTCCTGCTTTTGAAAACCACTTTCATCAATCGATCTCTGTCCTTGTTGTACTGGCCAAGCCTTAAAACTTTTTCTATATTCTGTTCTCCCTTTCCATCTGTACCCCTTCAATCTCTCTCCCTCTCCCTTGGATCGGCCTCTATTGCTTCTTAATACCTACTGCGATTACTGCTCTTTTCCTCTCTATCAGTCGGCTAGTGCATCTTGTTGCTTCCTGAGAATTAGCAACTTTATTGGCAATTTCCAGTATTGCAGAGATAGATTCCAGGTTCCTTCTATGTCTGCAAATGAGGTTGTATTGTAAATGTCCCTTAGTTGATATGGACTTGAAACCTGTCTATACTGCAGGTATATTGACATTTTTACACAAGTACCTGATGTCAGACGTCTGCAGGAGCTAAAGGAGGCATTCGAGCGTAATTCTGTGTTGAGTTTCACTTACGAGTTGGGGAAGGATGGGAAGCTGCCCTTTCTAGATGTAACAGTCATGGAAAGGGGTGGAGGCTTCCACACTGCAGTCTACACTAAGAAGCATAGGAAAGTGCCTCAATGTCAATAGTGACTGCCCAGACAGGTACAAGACGAGTGTTGTCAATGCTTACGTCGACTGTGCTCTCAGCCATAGCTCAGGATGGAAGCAAGTTGATGAGGAACTCTGTAGGGTAAGGCAGGTCCTAGTCAACATCATCTTCTCTAATGGTTTTGCTGAAGACATAAGAAGAAAGGTAAAACGCCATGCAACCTCTGAAGAGTCAACTACCATGTACCTATATATATATATATATATATATATATATATATAATATATATATATCTATATATATAACTGAAAACTCCACACCCCAGAAGGATTCGAACCCAGACAGCCAGGAGTACTATGCACCTCGGCATACCTGGTACCTTACCACTAGACCACGCTGACTGTACAGTCAGTGTGGTCCAGGAACAAGGTACGCGAAGGTGCATAGTGCTCTTGGCTGTCTGGATTCCAAATCCTTCTGGGGTGTGGAGTTTTCAGTTTTATATATATCTATATATATATATATATATATATATTTATATATTATATCTATATGTCGTCCTAGTAGCCAGAACGCACTTCTCAGCCTACTATGCAAAGCCCGATTTGCCTAATAAGCCAGTTTTTCATGAATTAATTGTTTTTCGACTACCTAACCTACCTAACCTAACCTAACTTTTTCGGCGACCTAACCTAACCTATAAAGATAGGTTAGGTTAGGTTAGGTAGGGTTGGTTAGGTTCGTCATATAACTACGTTAATTTTAACTCCAATAAAAAATTGACCTCAAACATAATGAAATGGGTAGCTTTATCATTTCATAAGAAAAAAAATAGAGAAAATATATTAATTCATGAAAACTTGGCTTATTAGGCAAATCGGGCCTTGCATAGTAGGCTGAGAAGTGTGTTCTGGCTACTAGGTACGACATATATATATATATATATATATATATATAATATATATATATAAATAATATATATTATATATATCTATATATATATTCTTAGTTCGAGTAAAGTACCTTCCTTTCTTGCTTTCGAGGTTCAGTACCTAAGTCAAGTTTATAATGTCGCAATACTTTCAACTATCAACTACTTAAATATACTAGTAAAGGACAAGAATTTTTTTTTTATATACGATTGGCATTTAGTAAAATGGTGTTAAGAACAATTTATATATACCAATCTGCAAAGCAGAGGATACAGGATCGACTACTATAATCATAAACTTTATGCTGCACGTCGAGGAAAAATTAGCGGATCGAAGTGGTTTAACATTACACACATCTTTATGCCAAGTGGATGAAAGGTTGCCAAATCTCAAAACAAGGTCCCAAACTAAGAATCTCGTACCTATTTGAAAGATAGTAGTAATTACACATTGAGATGGAAAAAAATGTATACGGTATTTCTCGTCATGCGTCTAAACTGAAATCCTTTGATGCTTTAGATAAAAGCTTGTATTTATGAATGCTATTTAGAAACAAGTTTATTATCGTTAATATCGCCCCGTGCCAATAACACTAGTAACACTTCACTGAGCACTCGTGTGCATTTGTTAAATGACCCCCCCCCCCAATGCTCAATAGCGACCCTAGTGAAAGAAGGGCTCCTTTAGTTGTTGGTTAGTGTACAAACGAAATGGCAGAACAAATATGGCTTGTCATTCAAATAGAAACGGCGTGTTACCGGACAAAGATAGTTAGAACTTGATTTAGTGGCCTGGCCATAAGTGACGCCCAACCTTACTCCACTATTTACACTAGAAAACAATCAATTCCTGATGTACGAATGAATGCAGAGAATCTATAGGAAAAAAAAAACATAGTTCACCCAGCCATAAGTGAAAGATTGTATACAAGTACTACATTATCTGAATATTGATTGAGGCATTATGGCAAAATTTTACTGGCAGAATATAACGGGTGAACATAATATATTTATAAAATAGGGTAAATAACAAGGTGTTGTACATACGGAACACTTCACCTCATACAGTTATACAAGCGTACTTTCCAGCTTCTTTCTTCTATACAAGGTGCTTTCGATGTATTTAATTCTGATACCGGAACGAATTTCGAACCTCTCTTGATGCCAGGGTGGGGAAGGTAAGTCTAAATGAGAGGCATGCAACGTGCAACATTCACGTCCAGCCATGAAGACAATACCATAAAAACAGATCAAACAGTAAATGTGGCGAAGGTGCCTTCGACAAACTATAAATGACAAGGGTTTAATCCTACATGCTGCACAATGTTGCAGAAGCACTGATGGACGCAATCTCTTCAAATGTCAATATAATCTAGTACATATAGTTTTATGTCACCGACACTGACTTACCTGCTACTCTCGATCCATTACTCGGGGAAGGGAGATCGTCAACAGTTTGTGGAGCAGAAACTATCCCCTCCACCAGCACCTGGTGGAGCACAAACTATCCCTCCGCCAGCACTTGGTGGAACACACACTATCCCTCCACCAGTACCCGGTGGAACACACACTATCCCTCCACCAGCACCTGGTGGAACACACACTATCCCTCCACCAGCACCTGGTGGAACACACACTATCCCTCCACCAGCACCTGGTGGAACACACACTATCCCTCCACCAGCACCTGGTGGAACACCACTATCCCTCCACCAGCACCTGGTGGAACACACACTATCCCTCCACCAGCACCTGGTGGAACACACACTATCCCTCCACCAGCACCTGGTGGAACCACACTATCCCTCCTCCAGCACCTGGTGGAACACACACTATCCCTCCATCAGCACCTGGTGGAACACACACTATCCCTCCACCAGCACCTGGTGGAACACACACTATCCCTCCGCCAGCACCTGGTGGAGCACAAACTATCCCTCCACCAGCATTTGGTGGAGCACAAACTATCCCTCCACCAGCACCTGGTGGAACACAAACTATCCCTCCACCAGCACCTGGTGGAGCACAAACTATCCCTCCACCAGCACCTAGTGGAGCACAAACTATCCCTCCACCAGCACCTGGTGGAGCATAAACAAAACATCATAAACTCATACTAGCCCCCGCCCACCACCGTTTTGTCAGCCTGGGTGTATGTATATAATTTAGCGCGGGGGATCAGCGTCGTTAACTAAACCTTCGCTGATTAACGAGTCATTAATTGCAGCCGGGAGTAGCCACCCCTCACAACTGCAATCAGCGGCTAGAGGGAGTTTCCGCTGCTTTGTACGTCAGATATTTTAGCACAAACATTAATGGTTGGCCAAGAAGCGTCTTCCTAACCTATTCTCGCTCCATGGCTCTATTTTGTGGTCTTCCTTTCCTCATCCTCTCCATTCTACTGGTTTTAGGCCACTTCTATCATGGTTATTAGCAAGTTCTTCCTAATGTGCGCCGATAAACTGTTGTTTTGTTTATTATAGTTGAATTATAGCTTCATAATCCAATATGGAAGAGCTAATTAAGCATCACCGACCATAGAAATGTGTTCGCAAGTTTAAATGTTATTTATTAATATTATCTCGGTATAGTTTTTTATGTTAGTGTTGGCGTCTGGCAGTATAATTTTAGAGGATAATGCATTATAAGGAGTTAAACAATGGGTGTAAGTGGGTGTAGAGACGGGCAAGCCCACGGCCTGCTACGAGCGGCGGGTCCTGTTGTTTACCCTTCAGATTCTTACGTAATAAACCATCCTCGAAATTAAAGAAAGCAAATTGCGATCCCATTACAATGATTGAGGGAGTATTCCCGGTCTCCTATACCAGCATATTTCATGTTTCCTATACGAGTATATTTCACGATGGTAATTTGCTTTTATTTATAGGAAAATCTTAAACAAATACCTTCGCCCTTATTTTCATTAGCTTCTCCCCCCACCACTCCACCCCATATTGGTACCAACCTAATGGTACAAACAGTCATTCAGAATTTATAACGGTAAAGAGAGTTGTGAAGTATATGAATGAGTATATTTTTAATTTTAAATACTTAAAACTCACCACAATGAAATAAGGCCAAACAAAATAGTTCTTATCCCTTAACGATACTCAAAATAGACGGAAGTTAGCAAGATTTGTGTCAAAATATCTTAAAAAATAACATTGTTAAATTTTGTTTAGTTAAAACAATTTTTTTACAAAATATTTAACTTAGTGACCGTTGTTGATGTACCGTTCCTTAAATGTATGACAATTATTAAACCCAAACTAATCATCGTCTAATTAAGAATTATCAAAAGAGGCACCAAGCCGGTCTAATTAAAAATATGTTTATGGAAATTGTCAAGAAAAGAATGTTGCCTGGACAGTGAAAGGATGGGCAGGAAGATGGTACCTGTGGTGGTTTTACTGTCACAGCTGTGTGATGGATCTGGTGTGTGTATATGCTGGTCCCAGTCAATCGAGTCGGCTTTATTGAGTTCCTGCGTGATTAACATGTTTTCACAGTGAACTGGAACTCTGACACCCACGTTAAATTTTCGGAGCATTAGCGAAATTTAAGTTACGCAACAGGTTTCGTGGGTTGCTTATGTTCAAACGCTTCTAGTTAGTCCAACCCACTTCCAATTTGACACCAAATCGTGAGAACGGGCAGTGGGTATGACATCCGTCACTACATGGCCACCATCTGCCGTTTTCAGCGAGATGTCGAAGGAATTTTATTTGGCTGTCTATACAGTCTTAAATCTGTTTCACATATTATTAGGATTACAAAGATGAATCTTTATATAGCAGATGAAAAGTACGAGACGTGTCATTTAAAGCAACTTTCTAAAATTATTATTGTAACATCCCCCAATGAAGAATTTGGTTAGTTTAGGTAATTTATTATGCATCCCATACTCATCCTGTAGGTGGTCGTATAAAAAGTTACAGAGGCAGGTAATGGGCGTAGGAACTGTCTGAAATTCAGTTAAAAAGCTTATAATTTAAAAAAACTGATATTATACTTTTCTTTAAACAGAGCTAGACAATTAAGCAAATCATGTGTAGTAATTTTGATTTAAGTTCCATTCATTCATTGTCGCGAAATCCTGCAGACGAAAAATCCTCGACGAAAACAATATTGGTTCCTAAAATGACCACCAGGAGGCTACATTGCCTAGTATCATTATAAAGTTTCATATAATATAATTAACTATTTTAAGTGAATTGCAAACAAAATGGCAGCGAAAATAAAAGAAGAAAGAAGTGGAAACCGTAAAGCATACTTTCCTGAGATCCCTAATAGGGTAAAATCATAGGGATTCCCCGGCTGGGACGGCTGGGAATACCTAATAAGTAAAAACAAAGCTCTCCCCTACGACAAGATGTTCGTGTTAGCAACAGCTAGATCTGTACAAATATACACTTGGTTCACACCTTCACAGATCAGAGGGCCCTTGTTGACATTCGTGCCTTATACACAGCAGCCAAACACGCGCGTCCACTCTTACTACTGTGCATCTCCCCATAAATTTGTTCAGCAAATAATTAAATAAAGACATGGACACAGTACCAACTGTACATTAACAGGTAAATCCCGCACTGCATTACCACAGGGCTCTGTCTCTTGTTTCTGGTTGATAACAGCCAGCACAATAACTACTTTACCAAGGATTTATGATAATGAGGACATGTCGAAGGTCGTAAAGGATGAGGCTTGTACCATGGAATGACCTACAGTCGTTTTATATCACCACCACCTCACTAATTACAGAAAGGAAATGGTTCTAATGCGGTGCTTTAATTCCAGAGGCCAACACACAGTAGCAATTACCCCGCGTGGACTACCTGCGTCAGCATGCACACAAAGTGAGATAGTGTTCGTGTTAGAGGGACTTAAGTCGTCTCTGCGTTAAAAAAAAAAACACACAAGCGTCCATGTAAGACGGCTCGAGTCTCCCATTCATTACTCGCCAACTTTTAATTGCCGGCAATATATAAAATCTCACGTCGAGTCTCCACGGTAGTCGGTAATAAGCGCGGCCCTGTAGAGCGAGGCAATAAAGAATAACGAAGTTATTACTATTGCACGAATGTTTGCCGCAAAGTGGGTCCTCTGTGTACACTTCTTCCCACTTCAAACCATTGTGGGTTACTTAATTACCCTTTTAACTGTTTAAGGGGAAGGTGGTGCGGAGGAAATGGCGGTTATTATACGCACCACAACCTTCCAAAAACTGAGACCGTAAAACACTGGTAAGGTGCCTTTGTCCCATCATAATTATCAACGACATAAGACACTTCACATATCTCCGTGACGTTCACCTGTAGGAGCAAGGATTGTGCAAAAATTTAGACATTATGACCAACAAGAACCTATGCTGGAGACATTGTATGTATATTATATTATATACATAATTTATTCACATGGACTATTTAGGGATTGAACTTGGGTCCGTAAAATATAAAGCCGCTGCTCTACAAACCAGGCCAGGCTCGACTCGCAACCTGGAGAGATCGCCAGTTTGGCACGCAGCCCACTCAGCCAGCAACTCCACAAAAGAATTGGAGATGAACTAAAGACTGTGTCACAGATCAAGTCCAGATAGTGCTTTTTGTTATATATCTATCAATATGAATGGAAATGTTCATTCGAGAGTGGAGGCCAGACTTCTTTATGCTAGCTTCACCAGATTTTTCTTAGTAAAGTCCTGTTGGGCGAGTCCTCAACATCGGTGGGTCTGGATTCATATAAAAAAAACTGAGGGCCAAATGAAACTGCTAGTCACCCCCATAAATCTAGCAATACCATGTGACTCAACTCAGAATGATTATACATTAAAAAAAAGAACGTTAATCATAATACTTTCACACTCTAAGCCCCAAAAACTTTGATATGGTCTACGACTCTCCAATTATCCCCCCCCCCTTGTGTCAAATCTGAAAGTGTAGTGAGGCTAGCCCTAAATGTCTGGCCTCCAACCTTGGACAGAAACGGACAGACATTCGTTCAAAAAGTTTAGTAAAACAACTGCAAAAACATGGTGATACGACAAAGAATAAGCAAACATTTACTATTTTTGTTACATGTTAGTCTCCTGTAGATAAAATGATCATCTCAGAGAAGAAGGCTGTTTGAATGTTGAGTGACTGGTACAGCGAAGAATCACACTATATAAAAGTGATCCTTCTAATTGTATTTCCGTTTATCGCTCAATGAATCAATTCAAGTTGAATCCTGATGGTCTTGGGCAATCTGCTGCTAATGCTAGACATACAAGACATTTAGGCGCAACACACTCGTATTCACTTGATGCGCCAATTGGTAACTACATACAAAAGCCTGTTCTTATGATTTCGAAAGTATCCAATTTGTATGCCGTATTTGAACCGATTTTTAATTTTTATTAATGCAAGTACATCTGCATTTATGCAACTAACCTATTCGGTCAAGCGGATGAAGGGTTACAAACTTTGTCAGATACAGTGTTTTATACTAGTGCTTTCAGGCCTTTAGGATTTAGCAATTTCACTCCTATTAGCCTAAACCCGAGTGTTTGTAACCATACAGGTTAGACAACAGATACAGGGACACTATGGTCTAGTTCAACTTCGTCCTTGTTACACTAATTTGGTTATGTCGGTATCATCATGATTGGTTACATTTATTTGAGATGGTATCCACACGCAGTAGAGAGTTTAAACCCTTTATTTTGTGCAGGGAACAGGTTATTTATAAATCATGTTACTAGGTTCTTGCTCTCGATTTTGCAGAAGTTTTCAAGTGCTTTGACTTTGAATCACAGAAAATTATTACTCCTCTGTTTTTTTTAGTGTACATATAGATAGTTGTAGTGGAGCTAGTTCTGTTTGTTTAAGCTCAGCTAATTGTTTAACTTGACACTGATAGTCTGTGTGCAAGTATTACCTCTATAAAGCCTATATGCTGCCGCAGTACGTCCTGTTGTCGACTGTACTAAGCCATCGTTATTCACACAATGCTCATGAGATCTTAGGTTTTTGATAGAGGCAAGTGTTTTAAGTGTGGCAGCTTTAAGAGCATGATTCTAATTCCCGCTCCTAGTTATGGGTGTGTGTGTATGGTATTTGAAATACTGGTGTACTGATAATTAGGGACATCAGTGACATGTAGATTACAGTGACAGATACATTATGTTTTAAAGGTATGTTCAGTCTGATGAGATTGTAGGCATTTTTACTGAACCATTTATCATTCAAGGGGTGAGCTGATATGTTAGCACCAATTGCTGGTATAGTTGAGAAACAAAAGAGCTCGTCTCTAAGCAATGCTGGAGATGTCGGGTCTCTCATGAATTAAATGTAAAAGGTTGTGTTAACTTGTATGATTCTGTCTAGTATGTTCGGAAGCTTCAGTTCATCCCTCATGTTAATGATTCTTGTGCATCTTGGGGAATCAAAAACCGCTCTCATGGCTTCATTCTGTATTACTTCTAGTTTATCGAAAATAGAGGTGAAGTTAATTAGGTGCAAGCATAATAATCAACTGGTTATCTAATAAACACCTAAAAAGTCTAGAATATTTGACATTGATACCGATATCCTTACCAGCAAGTGATTTCAGTTGTTAAAGTCTCTTTTCACCTATGATATAGGTCGTTTGCAATGTAACTGTTTATACTAATACTGGTTAACCTCCAAGGTATTTGTGCTGCTAACAGGTTTCAATGTTTTGGTTGTTGAGTTAATATACCTAAACTAACACACATAGCCTATAGTCAGATACCCAGAAGTCAAGAAAAACTTTATAATTATATGAACGATTAAAGTTGCACCATAATTTTCTGAATAATATATTTACCAACGAAAAATGTCTAGATTTCCCAAAAAGGCTTAAAACTGTAGATCCTCACAGAAGTATTTCTAATACTCTGAATACTTTCGCTGGCAACAAAAGCTTTACTATGGAGGATAGCTTAACTATCCTCCAGGAACTAGGAGGATAGTTAAGCTATATAGGAAAACTAGAAAAATGATTGAGTGACTTAAAATAAAAATTTCAAAAATGGATGAATGAATGCAGTCACATTAGCCGCGTTCCTTGGGGTACGGAGATTGTTATAGCATCCAGATGAACACCTCTGTTAATAACAATTCCAGTTCCCAGAATAGCAGGATTACAGAAATAATACATGCACATATTTCCGTAGAACATTATCGCAGGTACCTCGGCAGTCGGGAATAGAGGTGACAGACAGGCGGTCAAGAAGGATGAAAGGATTGGACCCTGGATAACAGCCTTACGGGCTATTCATGCCCGTGCCACCTCTTGGGTGGCTTAATCTTTATCAATCAATCAATAGATAACAGCCAACATAGTTACAGCCCCGCTCCTGTGCCAGGCAAGTCCACTACGGGCTCACCATAGCCCGTGGTACTTGGAGCGTTTTGTTCCCAGTAGCTGAATCTTAAACAACAACAGGTGCCACCTCACAGGGGAGCACCGCTCTTGTGCCGGGTAAGTCCACTACGGGCTCACCGTGGCCTGTGCTACTTGGAACTTGTTCCGAATAGCTGAATCTATAACAACAAACAACAGCGGATAACAGCCGGCGAGCAGCACCGCTGCTGTGCCAGGTAAGTTACGGGCTCACCATAGCCCGTGCTGCTTGGAACTTCGGAGTAGCTGAATCTATAACAACAGATAACAGCCATACAGCCCCGCTCCTGTGCCAGGTAATTCCACAATGGGATCACCTTAGCCCGTGCTATTTGGAACTTTTTGTTTAGAGTAGCAGGATCTAAAAACAGCAAAAACAATGGATAGCAGCCTCATTAGACGTTGAGATGTAAGTCTCGTCCTAATCACACACTCAGACCTTGACAAAGCACTCAGAAGAGTTCGAAAGACTTGGTGTAAATTCTTTACATAAATTACATAAATACACAAGCATGAGTTTTATCCTATTATAAGTACAGATAAATATATTTTGAATAAAAAACAAAAATAAAATTTTACAGCAAGATCATTATGCTATAAGTAATAATTACATCACGGAACGAAATTTCAACTGCAGATCAGTCGTCGCCCCATTTATGCATGCCAACGTCAAATTACGCATCACTGCTTCGAGTTTTTATCCCAAATTACATCCTGTGAGAACATGATTGAGCACACCAGGAAGCACATTAGGTTTCAAACTGCGTACACCGGCTAATTGAACCCTTTTAAAAATAAATTAATATCCTTCAACATCCTTAAAACGGGTTGAAAGCTTCGGAAGCTTTAATAGCACAGAAGATTATAAGTCATCGGACCTTTCATGACGATTATGCAGGAACCAGCTGACAAAAGGCTGAATATTGCAGCTAAACGGGGGATATTAAATAAGGCTGAGCATCGCATATAAATGAAGTTTGAATAGGCGACAATTCCCTGACCCTGAACCTCAGAAGTGAATTATGTAACTCGTTCTAAAAACAATGGGCCCAAGTGCATTCAATGCCAGCCCGACCTAGTTACAAAATACATAAAAGATCTTCGTGACGCTATTTACACGCCGGGAACTGGACCATGTCAATCATAAATGTCAGTAGTGAATCTTAAAATAAAGCTTTTACTGCAATAAATACACTGCTTCTGTTGCATTTTTTAATATCAAACAAATGCTACATATTAATACTGATCACTGAATTATATAATTAATAGTGACCTTTGGTAACGAGTCACAATGTTTATACTGAACCAGAAGATCGAGACTAAATGGTGCACTTTATAAAAAAATCTTAACAAAAAGGTTAAGGAAATTATGCAGTGAACGTTCACCCCAACTCGCTCCTAACCTGCTCTGTTAGGTTAGGAACACGTGTTCAAGTAATTGTTAAAACTGAATATTTTACCGTAAATGAAGAAACCTTTAGTCAACATTTAGACTCTCAGTACTAAAACATCAGACTAGCGCTAATTGAAAGGGAAGAGAGATGTGGCCCTGAGAGAAAGGTGTGAGGACGAGGGAAGGGAAAGGTTGAGTTAGCATGCGAATATTATAAAGGAATATGTCATAAATGGGGAAGGAGAAGAGGCACGGATGGGAAAAGTTAGGAGAGAAATGGGGAAGAAGGGAGGATAAGGAATGAGAGAAAGGAGGAGGAGGAATAGAAGTAGCTAGAAAGAAAGGAGGTAGGGAAGAAGGAAGATAATATTACAAGATCACTGAGGGTGCAGGTAACTACTGTAGATGGCTACCACGCATGTGGAGGTAATATTGCCTGAATTACCAGACACAGAGGCTGGTGGATGAATGTCTCCTAAAGTCTTGATTCCATAGCTGAATTTTTAAATGTATGAATTGTCACTTCAGATCGATTTTTGAATGTCTAAGTGTGAAACTGACTCTCCGAATCCGAATTCAATGACCGTACGACTGGTAACCCAATTTTACCAGGCTTCATAGAAGTCATCAGAAATTTGAATGTTTTTCTAACAGTATGATATTTTCAAACAATTCGGCTAATTCGTTGCCTTATTGAATGGAGATTGCCTGTCTAGATGTGTCACAATGACTAGTTAGATAACTGCATTAAATAAAAATTAAGGCAGTCATTTAAGGTTAGTTAAATGACAGTTAATTAGGTGGCTAACAGGCAAGATAGTTGGTAGACTGACTAGCTGGACAACTACGCATCTCGCATACGTGTAATCAGCTAGATCTTTTTCTAAATTAATTATATCTGGCTGGATCTTGGTCGTTTAAACAGGCTGATATTTGCAAGTCAGACTGACTAAATGTCTGTACGGATTGCTGACCGTCTAGCTGGCAATTTGACTGGCAGGATGGAGGATGGCTGGCAGGATGGCTGGCAGGATGGCTGGCAGGATGGCTGGCAGGATGGCTGGCTAGGCTCCGCTCTTTACTGTAATTATAAGTCTGGTAATTGCTGCTCTTCCTCCACCACTAATTTGACGCAAGAAAATTCGTCTCCGGGAGTCAACAGCGACGATTTTCTCCTTGCCAGACTAAAGAACTAAATTGTCCAACGCACCTTAAATTTGCTCGTTTAGTGTGGTCGAAATTGGTGCTTCATGTGAACCATACTGACGCTGGCAATTAGTGGGGATAACCACTTTCCCAGTTTAATAAGGACTGGCTTCCTTTTGCTCTCTTTTGCCCAAGGCTTTGAGCTATCATTACACCATCATGCTCTTAATTTTAACATTTACGAACGGTTCACTTAACTAAACATACTTTTCTGATATAATACGAACGGCCGTGGTACAAATAGGCCAGTATTACGGACATTGTGGATCATAACATACACTTCCATATAACAGCTTAGAGTAAGATATGACCAGTGTTGCACTGGAGTATTCAACCTACATATAGCCAACGTCAGACACTTTAGCACCTTTTCAAGGAATTCGGTTTATCGTTGATTGAGGCCCACCTACCCCCAGCCTCTCTCCCTAATCCCACTGTTGGGTCCGCTGACAACACACGAGAGGGGTATACATAGAACATTTTCTTCCTAGTTCTATCTCCAAAGGTTCGTACACTGACCGTACAATGCTCAAGTCGTCATATTTCCCACTTTTCGAGTCCACAAAAGTGCTTCAACTTCCGCCTTGTTACGATGGCTATATATTACCCTCATCTTCAAATTGTTCTGAGCTTTGATAATAACGCAATCAACACAACCATCTACGGTAGGATTATGTAATTAAGCAAGTGATAAAATCATCTAATTATTTTCACCCATTTCAAGTCTTTTTATCAAACAGGATATATTAGTTAAACCACGCTCAAGAAGTTGCGCTTCAAGACTTGTTAGTTTCTTCCAGGTTGCAAATAAGTAAATTTCCTGTATAAATAACCACAACACACGGACCGTATATGTTCACCCAGTATACGCTTTTTGAAGTAAAACCTACAAGAATTTAGACGTACACGAAATTACATTTTAAGATCATCACACATACATTTGTTTATATGCAAAAAAAGAAGCACCCGTCAAAGAGAAATCTTTATTCCAGACAACAGTTCTCACTGGTATTTGCTTCATTAACTGTCGATACCTGCCCTGTCTATAATGGTACAATATAGATATATTAAAATACATTACTCCCATTCCATTATTATTTCTGCTATTAACCGACATCGCTTAAATATATATTACAAAGTTTATGTACTCTCATCGAAGAATTAAACATTTTCTCAGGTAAAATTCGTATTTACTGTTTCATTGATTCATAAATCAAAGACAAATGTGGGTTTCCTGTCCATTAATAAAACGACCACTAATCCCCCGGGTCCAGCAAGACTACTGACGTCAGCGCTAAACACATTCGGGGCACTCTGCTACCTGCAGTGTGATCCGTCAACATATGAGGAAAGTACGAAAAGCATAAATGCAGTTATTAACGTGAAAATTACCTTATTGTGCATGCATATATTTATACATATACACGTATAAATTTAAAATATTTAGACATACTAGATGTGATACACGTCGGTGCCCAGGTCACGCTCCCCCTCTCCCTATCGCATGCTTACCACTATAATTTGACTGAATTATTATTATTAATAATTATTATTATTAATTATTCTACAACTTCATGGGCTGACCAGGCAAAAAAATCGTAAAAATAATTATACTTACTTTGGCCATAATAGGCAATATGTGTACTCGTGAAGTCATCAACAATTCGGCCCACTCAGCACCTAACACCCTCAACCACTGAACCTCGTATCTCGGACCTGTAATAGCCTCTCTATCAATCCAACCGTCCCCTTGTCCCAGTGAGAAACACGGGGAGGGGGAAGGGGGAGGAGTAAAGAGGACATGAATTACCTAACACCTTCATGCCAAAGTGCCACCTTAAGGTAAGACAGTTCTAGTTGAACAGCAGACAGATGTCACTGGAATCCTTCTTAATTAAGGGTGCTGCTGGTTCAGTAGGTTGAGCTGCGGGTTGCTGTTTATGTGGTCTGCGATTCGAGGCTCCGATTTTCCCAAGATAATAAAATATATTTTTTTTAACCTAAATTTACCAGATGGCCACTATCTCACAAGTGACCTCAACAAGGACCGGAAGTCGGTGGCTTGTTAAGTTCCCCCCCCCCCATTTGTCCTGATGATTTTATTGAGCTTGATTTCAAAATTTGGTAGTGCTTTGGGATTTACGGTTTCGGCGAGTAGGTGGTTCCTTGCTTTTGTAACCTGTGAGTGAAAATTAAAGGATCTCCTGTTTTCTATCGTACAGTGTGGCTTGTTGAGCTTGAAACCGGTTCTCCTTGTTTGTTACATCTGACCTTTGAATTTGTATGGTCGATTGTATTTTAAATATTCAATAAAATCAGCCCTGCCATGTCTAGCGTGCATTGTTATTCCTGCGGACTTGCCGTTCCTGGTATGAAAGCCGACTTCGTTCTGGAATTACTTTTATTGCCCGGTCTTTAACTTTCTCAAGAGCAGCTATATCTCCTGGTGATGAGGCCTCCATGCATGTATACAATAATTTAAGTGGGGCTGCTCCAGCAAGTTATACAGTTGAAGGGGAAGGGAACTATGGCGAGAAAGCGCCAAGCCACCACGACTATAACACTGGGAAGGGGTCAGGATAAGGATGTGGGATCAGAGGGGGGGGGGGGGGGATGATGCTCAACCACTTGGTCGAGGATTGAACGCCAACCTGCATGAAACGAGACCGTCGCTCTACCGTCCAGTCCAACTGAATAAACTAGTGTTTCTTCACCCTCCAAATGGTAGAAGTTATTTCAGTAGAATTAAATTATCCTTAAGAAAATTAACAATAGTCACAATGCTGTTGTGTTTAATGACGATTACTAGAGAAAACCTGCCCCAAAAATAATTACGTAATTATTATATATATATTATATATATATATATATATAATATATAATGTAGTGGTGTGTGTGTGTGTGGTGTGTGTGTGTGTGTGTGTGGGTGTGTGTGTGTGTGTGTGTGAAAGCTGCATGAACGTGCAAGCCATAGATCTCTAAGAACTCTATTTGACCCGGCCAGGATTCGAACCCATGCCGTCCAGGATCACCCTAAACGTACACAGTACTGTGACCACCGCACCAATGATAGTCTCGCGAATGATTCGGTGCAGTGGTCACGGTACTGTGTATGTTTAGGGGTGATCCTGGACGGCATGGGTTCGAATCCTGGCCGGGTCAAATAGAGTTCTTAGAGATCTATGGCTTGCACGTTCATGCAGCTTTCTCTCTCACACACACACACAAATATATATATATATATATATATATATATTAATATATATATATATATATATATATATATATGTAAGTGTGTGTGGTGTGTGTGTGTGTGTGTGTGTGTGTGTGTGTGTGTGTGGTGTGTACTCACCTATATGTACTCACCTATATGTGTCTGCAGGATCGAGCATTGACTCTTGGATCCCGCCTTTCGAGCATCAGTTGTTTACAGCAATGACTCCTGTCCCATTTCCCTATCATACCTGGTTTTAAAATTATGAATAGTATTGCTTCCACAACCTGTTCCTTGAGTGCATTCCATTTTCCCACTACTCTCACGCTAAAAGAAAACTTCCTAACATCTCTGTGACTCATCTGAGTTTCCAACTTCCATCCATGTCCCCTCGTTCTGTTACTATTCCGTGTGAACATTTCGTCTATGTCCACTCTGTCAATCCCTCTGAGTATTTTATACGTTCCTATCATGTCCCCTCTCTCCCTTCTTCTTTCTAGTGTCGTAAGGCACAGTTCCCTCAGGCGCTCCTCATACCCCATCCCTCGTAGCTCAGGGACGAGTCTCGTTGCAAACCTCTGAACCTTTTCCAGTTTCATTATATGCTTCTTCAGATGGGGACTCCATGATGAGGCGGCATACTCTAAGACTGGCCTCACGTAGGCAGTGTAAAGCGCCCTAAATGCCTCCTTGCTTAGGTTTCTGAATGATGTTCTAACTTTTGCCAGTGTAGAGTACGCTGCTGTCGTTATCCTATTTATATGTGCCTCAGGAGATAGATTAGGTGTTACGTCCACACCCAGGTCTCTTCGCGCGTCGTCACAGTAGGCTGTTCCCCTTCATTGTGTACTGACCCTTTGGTCTCCTATCTCCTAGTCCCATTTCCATAACTTTACATTTGCTCGTGTTGAATTCCAGTAGCCATTTCTCTGACCA
>WNGS01008507.1:14690213-14701454 GCA_020271785.1 Procambarus virginalis
TGTACGGACGATACAAAAATCAACATGAAGATTACTTCTATAGAAGACATTGAAAAACTACCTGCTATTATCAATAAGTTTTCATTCGGTCAATGAAAAGTAACATGGTGTTTGACAGTGGTAAATTTCACATACTTAGGTATGGTCAAAAATGGGAACGTAAACGTAATACAAGATGTAAGAAATTCGATGTCCTCAAAAGATAAAAAACATGTAAAGGATCTGAGAATAATGATGACAGACAACCTCGAGAATATCAGCCAGGAAATTGATGGGATGGATTATGAAAACATTGAAATCCAGAAATTCCACCTCAGTGCACCTACTATTCAAATCACTTTGATTTCCTGCCATGAGTACTGCTTGGTACTCATTTTCCCTTTCAAAGCAGAAGAGATTTCTGAAATAGAGGGAATACTGAACACACATACAGCATGCATCAACGCGATAGAGGGACCTGAACTATTGGGACCGTCTCAAAGCTCTCAAAATGTACTCTAAAAGGACACGAGAAAGACATTACATAATATATTCATGTGAAATACTGGAAGGCATGGTTTCAAATTTGCACAATAAAATAACAATATAGAGGAGGTAAAGATATGGAAGTAAATGTAGAATAGACCTGGAGAAGAGTAGAGGTGCCATAGGCACAATCAGAGTACACTGTATAAACATTAAAGGTCCCAGGCTATTCAATATCCTTCCAGCAAACATCAGAAATATTGCTGGCACAAAATTGACGTGCTCAAGATAAATTTCGACACGTTCCTGCAAGCAATGCCGGACCAACAGGGTTGTAGTGAATATGTGGCCTGCGGGCCATTTCAAGCAGCAGCCTGTTGGACAAGTTATCACAAGTCGAGCCTGGACCCCAGGCTGTGCTAGAGTAGTAGAACTCGCAGAACCCAGTCCAAGTAAGGAGAACATGCTTGAGGGGACTTGCTAAGGCTAGGGAACTTACACAGCCTTGGGAACCTGAGTAGCCCTTTAGGCCAGCGCAGTCTTTCAGAACTATATAATCTACAAAATAGCCTACCGATATTTCACAACATCACAAGTTTACAAGACGCAAGGTTTGCATCAGTATTAGAGAAGGGATCGTCAAGTACAACTACTCAACACCTCGATCACGACGCCGTCCATGGCAAGTGCGGTATCCGAGTAGGCCTATCCTGGCACCTGCGCCTACATGACCAGGTAACTTGGGAGCCCACAAAACCAGCGCTACGGAGCTGGAAGACACCCACAGTCTTACTACCTGGACTTAAAAGTAAATATAATGAACGTGTGTGTGAAGTACTGATGACACAATATGAATTACTCATAGATGACTAACAGCTATCCGAGGAAGACCATAGTAAAACATGAGTTAAATTAATTTATCTTAGATCCAGGCCGGGTTATCTGAGATGATTTCGGGGCTTTTTTTTTAGTGTCCCCGCGGCCCGGTCCTCGACCCTCCACCCCCAGGAAGCAGCCCTTGACAGCTGACTAACACCCAGGTACCTATTTCACTGCTAGGTAACAGGGGCATAGGGTGAAAGAAACTCTGTCCATTGTTTCTCGCCGTGGTCGAGAGTACACCACATTTCACCGAAATGTTTATCTCTTGGTTCTTAATCACTGTTTCTTCAACTCGCTCTGTCTACCGATTTCTTTCAGTTAATGATGGTTGTTGATTAACTCAGTATATTCATATATATTTACGTCTTCCCCGCATGATGATGTTCTTTGCTAACTCCCTATACAAAAGTCAAGGTGACTATATTTACCTATTTGTGCCCGCAAGATCACCCCGCCTTTCTCATCGTCGTTTGTTTAATCTGTAATATATCGACTCTCGACATTTTTCTCTACCATATCTACTACTACCCCCCCCCCTCACACACACACACGCAGCCACATTAATCCCAAACGTCAAACCCTTTCATGAAGCTTTACAGTCAAAAGCTTGATCGTGCACAAATAAGACAACAAACTTAGTAAGCCACGATTAAATTACTGTGCAAACATCAGCTACATGAAACAAATCCCCACTAAACGACTTATCTGAGAGTCAATACATTAATACTCATCCATACACACATCCCTGTGATTCAATAAAAACAAAAATCCCTCCAGGAATGTGGATCTTGGGGACTCGACAAGACCCAGATATCCAGCCTTCAGCGCTCTAATAAGCAAAGACAAATCCCCATTCCAATCCGTAACCCCAGATTCAATACATTCTTCCAGTATTTCTGCTCACTCCGCTGGCGTGAATACTGCAGTCTCTCGTGCCAAACACACATACGCGAGTAATGGGCACATCAAACCCAGCCTCGTCAACTCCGCCGTCTGGTACTGGCTTGCCGTGATTCGCACGAGACAGACTCGAAAAAAACACGTTGCTGTTATCCACAACCATTAAATCAAGAATATAGACTGTGGAACACATTTGTATATTTTTAAAGCTTAAAAGATATATGATGACTGCGAGAAAAATATTTGGTTCCGGCCATTTGGAGGACCAATATATACTAAAGAACCTAGACTGGAAAAGCACATTGCGTACCTGCGAATCGTTAATCATTGGAAGCTTGGCCTCATGGTTATCCACAGCCAGTCACACGGATCACGCGCGAGCATGTTCATACACACAAAAGTACAAAATCGAAAATACACGTATAGCACAGGTAGAGAGATACGCATAAAGGCACGAAGATGCATACAAGCACAACGATGCACGTATGCACACGAACATGAAGACCGGGCACGCGTGCTGGCATACAAAAAGGCAAATGTTTAAGGTATAAAAAAACACCGAAGATTTAATCACGTCCGGAACACACGATGCTATGACTTGTAGACATTACTGAGCCCCTAAATACGATACTATATTACAGCCAATATGAAATGAGAACAACCTATTAAAATGTCACAGCTTTTCGATCCGACGTAGCTATGTAGTCAGAGACAGTGACTCAGGCAGTGACAGACGCAGCGCAATACGTGACATGATAAAGCTTGAAGCAGCGTGACATGATAAAGCTTAAAGCAGCGTGACATAATAAAGCTTGGCAAAAGGCAGCGACTGAGAGCGTGTGATATAATAAAGCCTGATAAGCAAAAGTATAGAAGGAAGCATGACAAGGGGTGGGGGGAGGCATGACAAGGGGTGGGGGGGGGAGGCATGATAAGAGGGGGGAAGGCATGACAAGGGGGGGAGGCATGACAAGGGGGGGAGGCAAGACAAGGGGGGGGGAGGCAAGACAAGGGGGGAGGCAAGACAAGGGGGGGAGGCATGACAAGGGGGGGAGGCATGACAAGGGGGGGAGGCAGACAAGGGGGGGAGCATGACAGGGGGGGGGGGAAGTCATGACAAGGGGAGGGAAGGCATGACAAGCGGGAGGCATGGCTAGGGGGGATGCCATGACAAGGGGGAAGCATGGCAAGGAAGGGAAAGCATGACAAGGGTGTGGGGGCATGACATGCCATCCAGCATGACGAAGCGAGACAAATTCGAGCGCCACAAGAGGAACCATGAATAGAAGCGTTACACCTTGACACCTTGGGTCAGAAAATGTCTATGAAACTGTTGTGATTCGCCAATTCCGGCGTAATGCCAGACTGCGTAATCGCCACGTCTAACAGATACTTCAATATAATCGTGTCAATATCCCGGCTTAACCTCAACATCTCTAAGCTCTCTCTCAACGATGAAATAAACATTATCCTTCCTATTTTCCATTGAATAGTTTTCAACTGATCGATGTTTATTCATGAATGAATGACTACTATTCACTTATGAATAATACTCATGCATTCATGTGTCAAAACACGAACTTCCATTAATTCTTTACTCTATGATTTACACATGCCATATAGCACAAAAATAAATGAATAAACAGATTTGTATTGCTAAAACACAGTTTAGTTAAAACTAAACGTTAAGTGTATTCTATATTATGCACCCTATAACTCTTCCTGTGAGAAAAACGATTATTTAATATATAATATATAAATATCGTATTATACGAACACAGCCAAAGATTTTTTCCGTAAACATTATATGCCTCTCGGGAGTGATCGATAGTTAGGCAAATGATCACAAGTTCATGTTATATTTACCTGTATTAGACTCGTCGTTCAACTTTGGTTAAGTCAATGGGTTACAACTCAAATATGCTCAGTTTCTGAAATTTTGCATTTCACGTTTTAAAATATAATATTTGATGAGAACATACTTCAGTGGTGATACATTAACAGATTTAAGCAGACTAATATAGATAAATATAATATATATATCTATAGCAAAAACAATGTGAAAAGTAATGTTACATCAGATTCAAGGGTTAGTGTGGATCAAACTCATTTTGAAGACAAAGCTCGTTTAACACGAATCCAATTTCAACAAGATTTAAATTGCTTGCCAACAACTCTTTGCCACAGAAATTTCTTAATAAATACGTTATCACTGTGTTCTCTCCTGACTAGTTTAATTATATTATGCAGACCTGTAACACAATTATACACATCACTTGTTCTAAAGTTCTATTTCTTACATCCATGTTGATAATGATGCATCCATGTCAAAGACTGAGTGGCTTGTGATAGCGAAAGACAAATAAAAAGTTAATACAGCTTGTTGTATTCCATCCAAGTAAAAAATATAATTTTTTTGTATTATTTATTAAAGTGTACGTAAGGGCACCAGGCAAGGTAGCATGTGACACTGTGTGTAAGAATGGACATCTAGGATACTTCTAGAACATTTCTTCCATACACCATACAGCAGGTCCCATAGTTCACAACCATACAAACCGAGACCAATGTCACTCAATGACATATGTCATGACTTTTAAGCCTTGATAGCATCAAAACAATTAACAAGAAGCTTCCCTGAGCATATTATATGACCCAGATGCTTTTGGAAATATTTTACTGAAATCTCTCTGCCTAGTGGTGCGAATTTACGATCTGGGTAAAGTGAGTCTTAAGTCTCCGCTTGCCTACGTAGTTGCAATTCTCTCTTATTATCACTACTATAACCCATTTTCCTTCTCTATAAATACCACAGCTGTCATAAGCAATCATAACAGCCACTGCCATAATTAGGAAAACATGCAGAGTACACAATTTCGTTGGTCACTGTTAACACGCACTTGACAGGTGTACGAGTTGCATCGTACAGGATATAGGATGTGACTGGACGTTAAGAGATACCTGGCTGGGGAATGGTTAATAAACCAACAGCTCAATGCACAGCACGAAATGGACTGTTTCTCACGAGCCTGCGACAACTTCGGCCTCATCATCAGCACCAAAAAGTCCGAGCCAGGATGGCCCTATATCAGGAACCACATATCACACGGTCAAGGGGCAGATCCTTCAAGTTGCCGACAACTTCTTCACCTTCCTTGGCGCCATACTCTCAAGAGCCGTGAACAGATGCAGACGTCAACCTGTCCTCTTACAAATTACGTCTGAATTTGGCCGTTTAGCCGTTATGACCGAAAATGGACGTAATTTGAAAATAAATTAAAAAAAAATGAAATAAAATTGGGATTTTTTTCCGAAACAATAAGTTAGGGGTCCCCTGGTAGGTTAGGAGGGCAGAAAATTCTCCTGAAGTTTCAAAACGTCATGAAAAACGTTAATTGAAAAGTTTCCTCTCGAAACCTTTTCGAGTAAGCCGGAGGACTAAAACAGAAAACGGGACAATATATCACTTTCATGAGCCGATTTTATTTCAAATTGCATCATTTTTGGCCACAGTGCGCATACGTGAACAGTATGCGCGCTGTTCGAGCGCGCATACTGTTCGAGCATACATAACGTTATGTATGTTCGCGCATACATAATGAGCGAAAAGCGACGTTATTTTTAAGAGGACGGGTTGCAACAACAGAATCACCAAAGCCAGCGATGCCTTTTGAAGATTTCGTGAGAATATTTGGGAGCGGAGGAGCCTCAACCTTATCACCAAACTGAAGGTGTACCATACGGTGGTACTCACCATCCTCTACGCCAGCGTAACCTGGACTGTCTACAGCAGACTCACCAAACAACTCAATAATTTTCACTGGGGCTGTCTCCGCAGACGACTCCTTATTAGGTAGTAGGGCAAAATCCCGGACATGGAGGTCTTGGAAAGGACCGGTATTCCCAGCGTCTACATCCTCCTACAGAAAACTCAGGCCAGATGGGTAGACCATGTTGTCAAATGCCTCACAGCCGATTATCAAAACAGCTGATGTGTGGAGAATTATGTTAGGGCACCCGTTCAGTGGGGGGGGGCTGAAAAAACGATTCAGGTACTGCCTCAACGTGACCCTAAAAAACCTGGACATCAACCCAAACACTTGGGAGTTGTTCAGGAAAGTCTAATTTGGGGAAGCAAAGTCACAACAGGAGCCCATGCAACAGAAAATAGACTGGAGGCCCAGAGAAAACGTGCCGTGTGCAAAGCTAGAGCAGCCTCCATCTCTACAGCAGCACCCACCCACATACTTGGACCACTACGTGGGAGGACCTCTGGCGGGGACGTCAACAATTAAGGCGGACACCGCTTCATAAATCACCTAATTGTGCTGTAGGCTGCTTACTCGAGGTAAGTGCCTCTCAAAGTCAGTCATATAAGGCGTACAGTGTTTTTTATATAATAATTAGCTTTGAACTTAATTTAAAATACGAAAAAGTAGCTCGAGAGCCTTAGCTTGGTACTAGTTTCTCACACCTATATGTTACATTACACTGCCACTGACTAGCCCCACCCCCCCTCCTCACCATAACAAGCCAATGTAAACGCGCACACACACACACACACACACAAACCAGCCTACCGCCAACCTCACCCCTCACCCCTGGGACTGACCTTCCATCCCTCACCCACCTGATTGCCCTCCTTCCTCTCTACCCTGCTCGGCCTATTTCCCTCTCTCCCTCTCTCCCTTTCACTCCCCCTCTCCCTTTCACTCCCTCTCCCCCCATCCCTCCACCAGTTAACCCCCCCCCGGTGCTACCCCCACAATAAACACACACGCACACACATGCACGCACACACAGACACGCACACACAGACACGCGCACACACAGACACACACACACACACACACACACACACACACACACACACACACACACACACACACACACACACACACACACACAGGTCAAGCGGGATGGTAAGACAACAGAATGAAGCTGGAGAGGGACTGGACGAGTCATACATGGAGATGATTGCTAAGGCTTGGAAGGAAGTCGGTGGGGAATTCAAGAACCTGAGGGAAACTATATGTAAGCTGCAGATAGAACTAAGTGCAGCACAAGAGGAGATAAAAAGCCTAAAAACAGGCCCTCATCAGACTCTGGCCCAGGGGACCAACCCCCAGGTACCAGGAGATGTAGCAATGGCAGGGACCCCTACAATTGGCCCAACCTTTGCTGAAATGCTGAAGAGCCCAGGAGCAATGTCCACAGTCAAGGAAGTTGTAATGAAAGCAGTAACCTCACAGGAGGCAGCTAGATGCACAAGCCAGCTAATGGACAGGAAGAGCTGTAGTAGTGGTAGGTGTGAAGGAACAAGAGGGCTCCACAAGGCAAGAATCGAGGACTAAAGACAAAGCTGCAGTGGCAGGGATATTAAAGGAGATAGGAATGGAAGGGGCTGAACGAGACATAGAACAGTTTTTCCGGATTGGCCAGTACAACAGACAAAAAGAGATTGATCAAGGTAGTATTCAAGAGCGAGGACATCAAATAGGACATCCTAGTAAAGACGAGCAAACTGAGGTATGCAAGGAACTACAAAGAGGTATATGTTCAGAGGGACATGACCAGAGACGAGATAGTAAGGGCAGCAGATGCAAGGAAAAGGCGCAAGGAGAGGGAAGGGAGCCAGGGAACCTCAGCCTCCAACCCAGCAATCCCAGAGAGGAGTGGGGAACCCCAATCCAGCAACCCAGGAACCCCAGGGGGAAATGCAACACCCCAGCCCACCACCCAATAGGGCCCCCCCTATCCCCCAGCACAAACCCTTCCTTGCCCCTGCACAATGCCCATCATGAAACCCAAATCCTCCCCCTCCCCTTACCCCAAGTATCCCCTGCTTTCCAGCCCCTGGTCTTCTTCCTGCCCCAAGCAGGCCTGAGCAAGACCAAAGCCCTCTATCCCCTACTCCACCTCCCCCCAAACCCCTGTCAACTACACCGCAGGAGGGCGTGCCCTTTCCCCAAGCAATCCCTGCTCCCTCACCCCCAGGACTTCTTCCTGCCCCAAGCAGGCCTGAGGAAGACCTAAGCCCTCCATCCCCACTCCACCTCCCCTGAACCCCTGGCAACTACCTCACAGGAGGATGAGCCTACCCAAGTAGCAATGACCATGGAACAACTTCCTACACTTGTGGGGAGTGAGGGTGAAATTGGATATAAGAAAGTGAGCTTCAAGGTAATGTACTCAAACATTGATGGGATTACCAATAAAGCAAGTGAACTGGCAGAAAGGGCGCAAGAAGAAAACCCTGATGTAATAGGACTAACGGAAACAAAATTGTCAGGAGTCATAACAGATGCTGTGTTTCCAAAGGACTACTATATAGTAAGGAAAGAGAGGGAAGGGAGAGGAGGTGGAGGAGTGGCCCTGCTGATAAGGAAGGACTGGAGTTTTGATGAGATGGAAATTCGGGCTGTGACGGATTCAGAGATTACATAACAGGAACTATAACAATGGGTGGACCTAAGATAATAGTGGCAGTCATTTACAACCCTCCCCTAAATGACAGAAGACCTAGACAGGAGTTTGATAGGAACATGGCAACCATTAATATAATAGAGAGAGCAGCTTCAGTTGCCTGCAGGAATGGCTCAAGACTCTTAATCATGGGCGATTTCAACCATGGAAAGATAGACTGGGAGAATGGGGACCCACATGGAGGTGCAGATACGTGGAGAGCTAAACTCTTGGAAGTGGCAACAAGGAATTTTCTGAGCCAGCATGTCAAGGAACCCACAAGAGTGAGAGGCAATGATGAACCAGCTAGACTCGACTTGATATTCACCCTGAATGAGTCAGAAATAAGGGAAGTCAAAGTTGAAGCCCCCATAGGAATGAGTGACCACAGTGTACTGACCTTTGAGTACTTGGTGGAGGTAGGGATAACCTATCCAAGGATGGGATCGGAGGGAAAAAACTGAATTACCGAAGAGGAAAATATGACGAGATGAGGAACTTCCTCAGGGGAATACCATGGGAAACAGAACTTAGAGACAAGAATGTGCAGGTCATGATGGATTTTGTCACCCAGAAGTGCCAGGAAGCTGCAGACAGGTTTATCCCCGTCCAAAAGGAGAAAAACGAAAAACAGAAAAACCCATGGTTCAACCAGGAATGCAAGGTAGCGAAGCAACTGAGTAAAAGAACAGAGAAACTACAGAAATAACAGAACACCAGAGAGCAGGGAGAGATACCAGAGGGCCAGAAATGAGTACCTCAGAGTGAGGAGGGAAGCAGAGAGACAGTTTGAAAATGACATCGCGAGTAAAGCCAAGACCCAACCAAAGCTGCTCCACAGCCACATCAGGAGGAAAACAGCAGTGAAGGAACAAGTGATGAAGCTGTAAAAAGGGGAGAACAGATACACAGAGAATGACAAGTGTGTGAAGAACTCAAGAGATTCCAGGTCTTCACAATAGAACAAGGAGAAGCCCCTGCACTAAATGAGGAGGCGGCAAACCAAGCAACCTTGGAGGAATTTGACCTCACCAGTGATGAGGTCAAAAGGTGTCTGCTGGAGCTGGATGTGACAAAGGCTGTTGGCCTGACAGAATCTCACCATGGATACTAAAGGAAGGTGCAGAAGCACTAAGTGTGCCACTCTCTATGGTGTATAACAGGTCACTGGAAACAGGAGACTTACCAGAAAGTTGGAAGACAGCTAACGTGGTCCCAATATACAAGAAGGGTGACAGGCAAGAGGCACTGAACTACAGGCCAGTTTCCTTAACTTGTATACCATGCAAGGTGATGGAGAAGATCGTGAGGAAAAGGCTCGTAGAGCATCTGGAGGGAAATAACTTTGTAACGCACCACCAACATGGGTTCAGGGATGGTAAATCGTGCCTCACAGGTTTAATAGAATTTTATGACCAGGCAACAAAAATTAGGCAGGAAAGAGAAGGGTGGGCCGACTGCATTTTCCTGGACTGTCAAAAAGCCTTTGACACAGTACCCCATAAAAGGCTGTTAAAAAAGTTGGAGCAACAGGCAGGAGTAAAAGGGAAGGTGCTCCAGTGGATAAGGGAGTACTTAAGCAACAGGAAACAGCGAGTAACGGTGAGGGGGGAGACATCAGAGTGGCGAGATGTCACCAGCGGAGTCCCACAGGGCTCAGTACTTGGACCCATCCTGTTTCTAATATATGTAAACGATCTTCCGGAGGGTATAGACTCATTCCTCTCAATGTTTGCTGATGATGCAAAAATTATGAGAAGAATCAAGACGGATGAAGATAGACAGAGACTACAGGATGACCTGGATAAACTGGAGGAATGGTCTAGAAAATGGCTGCTAAAGTTCAACTCAGGAAAGTGTAAGGTGATGAAATTAGGCGAAGGGAGCAGGAGGCTGAACACAAGGTATCATCTGGGAGGTGAAATCCTGCAAGAGTCAAATAGAGAGAAAGATCTGGGGGTTGATATCACACCGAACCTGTCCCCAGAGGCCCACATCAAAAGAATATCATCAGCGGCATATTCTAGACTGGCCAACATAGAACTGCCTTTAGAAACTTGTGTAAGGAATCTTTCAGAACCCTGTATACCACTTATGTAAGACCAATCCTGGAGTATGCAGCTATAGCCTGGAGTCCATACCTAGTTAAACACAAGACAAAGCTAGAGAAGATTCAGCGATATGCCACCAGGCTCGTCCCGGAACTGAGAGGAATGAGCTACAGGAAAGGCTAAAGGAGCTGAACCTCACATCCCTGGAAAACAGAAGAGTAAGGGGAGACATGATAACCACCTACAAAATTCTCAGACGAATCGACAGGGTGGACAAAGACAAACTCTTCAGCACGGGTGGGACACAAACAAGGGGACACAGCTGGAAACTTAGTACCCAGATGAGCCACAGAGACGTTAGAAAGAATTTTTTCAGTGTCAGATAGTTAATAAATGGAATGCACTAGGAAGTGATGTGGTGGAGGCTGACTCCATACACAGTTTCAAATGTAGATATGATAGAGCCCAATAGGCTCAG
>WNGS01008507.1:14725437-14747905 GCA_020271785.1 Procambarus virginalis
CCCCCGTTTCCAGTGACTTACTATACACTATGGAGAGTGGTAAGCAAAGTGCTCCTGCACACTCTTTCAATACCCATGGCGAGATTCCATCCGGCCCAACAGCTTTTCTCACATCCAGCTCCAATAGGTGCTTTTTGACCTCATCTCTTGTAATTTCGAACCTATCCAAGGTCACCTGGTTTGCTGCCACCTCTCCCAGCGCCGTGATATCTCCCTGTTCTATTGTAAAGACCTCCTGGAACCTTTTGTTGAGTTCTTCACACACCTCTTTGTCATTCTCTGCGTACCTGTCCTCGCCCACCCTAAGTTTAATCACCTGTTCCTTCACTGTTGTCTTCCTCCTGATGTGACTGTGTAGTAGCTTTGGTTCAGTCTTGGCTTTATTAGCTATATCATTTCATACCTTTTCTCAGCTGCTCTTCTCACACTGACATACTCGTTCCTGGTTCTCTGGTATCTCTCTCTACTTTCTGGTGTTCTGTTATTACGGAAGTTCCTCCATGCCCTTTTGTTCAGCTCCTTTGCTTTCATACATTCCCTATTAAACCACGGATTCTTCCTTTGCTTCTCTGTTTTTTCCTGTTGGGCTGGGACAAACCTGCTTACAGCCTCCTGACATTTTTGGGTGACATAGTCCATCATGTCTTGTACGGACTTGGTTCCGAGTTCTGTGTCCCAATGTATATCCCCTAGGAATTTATTCATCTCCTCATAGTTTCCCTTTCTGTACGCCAACCCTTTGGTTCCCAGTTCTTTTTTGGGGGTGACAATTCCTAGCTCAACCAGGTACTCAAAGCTCAATACACTATGATCACTCATTCCCAAGGGGGCTTCCAACTTAACTACCCTTATATCCGACTCATACCCTGTATATACCCTGTGTGTGTGTGTGTGTGTGTGTGTGTGTGTGTTGTGTGTGTGGTGTGTGTGTGTGTGTGTGTGTTGTGTGTGTGTGTGTGTGTACACTATTTGTATTTGCAGACACGAACTATTAGCTCTTGGACCCTGCCTCTCTAACCAACCTATTTTCCTCTATTATGCCTACTACATATATTTCTCTTACACACACACACACACACACGCACACAGGAAGCAGCCCATAGCAGTTAACTCCCAGGTACCTATTTACTGCTAGGTGAACAGGACATCAGGGTGAATTATTTTACCAATTCTTTTCTCCAATTCTTTTCTTTTTACCAATTAAATTCTTTTGCCATGTCGTGGCTCAGTCAATTAAGGCGCGTCTGGGATCCTCTCATACGTAGGTTCGAACCCTCGTCACGGCCCTAGTGGATTTGTCCATAAGGGTGAAAACTCTGCCCATTTGTTTCTGCAGGGTGAATTTCTTTCACCCTGATGCCCCTTTTCACCTAGTAGTAAATGGCATTCACCTAGCACTAACTAATCTGGGAGTTGGACAGCTGCTACGGACTGCTATTGTTCGTCTGGACTTATTCTTTAGCCTTACTTGTGTAATTGTGCAATAATCCATTCTTGTCATTCATATAAGTAGAAATTAGCCTTCTAAAATGTCATTGATGATTTCATCTAATTACGTAAATAGTTATTTTTGTAATATTTTGTTAAGGCTACTAGTATTACTTATCATAAAAAAATCCTCTATGTAGCAAATTGTTATCCCGGGGTAGTAAATGTTGTTTTATAATTGCTTATGTTTCCAAAGTATGTTAGTGGCTATTATTCCCCTCAAAATTTGCTGTGATTTTTGCCTATGCAAAGTATAGCAATTTTCTATACCTTTGAGATAAGCAATTAGAAAATAATACTACCCAGGGACAAAAAAAATTAGTGTAATATTCTCTTAGGATTTTTACAGCAATATTTAAAAAAAATGTTTACAATGTTTTGCAGGCTCAGAGTGAATGTAATGCCAAGAACCTTTAAAATGTGAAGATCACAGTCTAGGGTCATAATAAACGGTGAATCCATCCAGTTGTTGAAACAAATCGCACAAGTGTATGAATTGCTTTGCAAAGGGAGAAAAACGTGTTAATTCATCACACCAAGGTTGGATTTAAAGTGTAAATCAAAGTTCATATACATTATACTATTGCAGGAGGAACGAGGACAACCGTGGGGGTTGTCTGACCAGCACGGCACGGCTCGTTCGGTGGCGGCAATTCTGATGACCAATCAGAGTCGCCGGACGAGGCAATGAACGCATGGAGAAACTGGAGCAGAGGCAGTGCTCCACTCACTCTAGCAACGCTGACATTACGTCCTGGCTGGCAGTCGACGACGTACGTGATTTCAGCATTACTCCACTCAGTGACTGTCATTGTTACATCGCTCTAGGAGTTTAAGAATATCTTCTAATGACATTGTGTGCAGAGTATTGACACGGCATTGAGGAAGCCGCCAGAGAGTTAATCTCTGATCTTACGAATAGTGGAAAATAGTCTGATGAACTGTTTGTGAGAGAGATAGTGACTGCCTGGTGGCGACTATTGGGTTATTATTCTGTGACTTGACTTATATGTATCTGTACAGTGTACATACGTGTTTGTGGATAATATAGAAGATTTTATAGTCACTGTGGTACATTGTTCCTATTTATTAATTCGTAGCCATAGTCAGCGTCTAGCCTAGTACAGTGTGTCGCACCTGACGATAGACCAGGCTGGGAAGACGCCTGACAGAGACATACTGAAACAAGACCTCATTAGGACAACTTGGATTAAATACTAGTGTACCAAATGGTTTAAATGTGTTGGGTCAACTCTTGAAACGGAAGTTGGATCCCAACAGTGTGTTCCAGAAGATTCCCAACTGAGTATCAGGTAGTTCAATAATAATACTCATAACAAGTCATACTCATCTTGTGTATCAATTCGCTTCTATCAAAGGTTTTCCTAGGCCTAGGTATTCTTTGGGCACTTCCATTGCTCTGTTGTCGATATTAATTATTGTTGAATTACGACCCTCTAAGCCATTAATAAGCAATTATCAAAAGTGCCGAATTAGGATGAGGTGAGAATTTTGAATATCGGTGAATACCGAGGTCTCGCTGTACATTTTATACTGATCGGCAATTACACTATGCAAAATACCACACATTATAAACGAGTTAATTAAATACGCTGTATATCATACCACACATTCAACCACTCTTTACTTACATTCTCGGCTTTCGTGAACCATTCAATTCTGCGCTTACTTCGAAGGCTATCTTATCTTCCTAATTCATATGCAATATCTTTCCAGTGGAAAGTTATCCTGAACCAATATATTTTCTTATCAGAATTTATTCAGTATTCTTCATCACTTCTATCTAAATTATTTCAATATAGATCTGGTTGTATTCTTATAGCCAGAAATTGTTATTCTCGAATTACATTATGATTGATCAAGTTACTCATTTCCTTAATTATTAGCATGTTATTTTCTAAAACTTAGTCCATAGATATTTTTTTTTAGTCCACAATAAATAATGTTTTAATGAACGTAGCTTAGGAGAACGGGATAAAACACGGTCCACATTCATACCTGATATTTTTTTCAGAAGCTTTGCCAAATGTTTTTGCATAATAATTCTTAAAGTATACGCCAATATGTGTGTGTGTGTGTATGTATATTCACATAGTAGTATTCATCTAGTTGTGCTTGCGGGGGCTGAGCTTAGAGTTCTTTCGGCCTGCGTCTCAACTGTCAACGATTTTTTTACACACACACCAGGAAGCTGCCCGTAATAGCTGTCTAACTCCCAGGTATCTATTTACTGCTAGGTGAAAGGGTGCATCAGGGTGAAAGAAACTCTGCCCATTTGTTTCCGCCATCGCCGGAGATCGATCCCCGGTCCACGGGACTATGAATCCCGAGTGTTGTCTATTCAGCCACCAGGCGCCCATGTGTGTGTTATTACCTAAGTGTAGTTACAGGATGAGAGTTACGCTCGCTCGTGGTATCCCGTCTTCCAAGCACACAGTCAAATATCGCTTTCAAACTACTGACTGTTTTGGCCTCCACTTTCTCATTTAGCTTGTTTCAGCCGTCTACCACTCTGTATGCAAAGAAAACTTCATAATTTTTCAGCACCTTGTTTCCTTAGCTGGAATCTATGACCTCTTGTTCTTGAGGTTTCCGGTTTCAGGAATTCCTTTGTCAATTTGGTCGATTCCTGATATTGTTTTGTAAGTGGTGATCATATCTCTTTATTCTGTCTTCTATTCTAGTTTTGGCATACTTAATGCCTCTAGCCTCTCTTCGCATTTTGTAGCATGCCTTTGCACCTTTTCCATTTTATTGATGTGTTCTTGAGATATAGGCACCATACAACTGCTGCACATTCTAGTTTTGGTTTCAAGTCATGAACAGTGTCTTTAGTATTTCACCACACATATAATTAAAAAAAGATTCTTAAGAGTTGGAGAGGGCAGCATTTTCTCCACGCACCATGTCCTTTGTGTGTTTCTCTGGTAACAGTCTACAATCCAGAACCAACCCCTAGATCTCTTTCTTAGTTCTTTAAATCCTTTGCACATTATTTGTAGCTTGCGTGTGGTCTATTTTCTCCTCTTCCACATTCCGTAACATAACATTTATTCACATTGAATTCAATTGAGAAATGGTGCTTCAAACATTTTTATCTAGGTCAATTTGAAAGGGATGGCTTATAGTCTTAAGTTTCTTATCTTCGCTAGGATCTTAGCATCATCAGCTAACATGTTCATATAATTCTGTATTCCTTATGGTTGATCATTTATGTAGACGACGAACATTACTGGTGCAAGAAATGAACCCTGCATTACTTCACTCCTCCAGTAAGATATATTTGGCTCTAATTACCATCCTTATCTTTCTGCCAGCATGCTGTCAAAAATCAAGGTTGTTTAAAAACAACCTCGTGTGGGACTCTTGTCAAAAGCATTTTTTAAGGTCCAGACACAAGTCATCCTACCATCTTTTCTGTAAAATCTGTGGCTATCATAATACTAGGTTACATACGAGCTTCCTGTTCGAAAACCATAATGTGTCTGCTATTTTGGGTCCATAATTTACAGGGTCTTCTGTGCTACCATTTTTTGTAGTGTAACTATGGCTTTTTCCATATATCTGCCAAACTTCCTGTGCACAAAGATGATTGGAATATCAATTATAGAGGAATGCTCAGCTCAGTTCCACATTCTCTGAGCACCCGAGGTGAATCTCCATCTGCTCCAACTGTTTTATTTCTTCCTAGCCCATCGAGTAATTTTTCCACTTCGTCTCAAGGCACCTCTATGGTGTTCTTTGGAATTGACATTGTGTCTGGGTTTCTGAAAACCTCAATTTGTACTCACACTTTGGAACTGTTTAGTGTTTTGTACATTTCTTTTTCATTTTCTGTGAATCTGTTCCCCATTCTCAATCTCTGGATTTATCCTTTACATGCAGCTTACTTATAATGAATTTATTGAAAAGGCCTGGATCTATTTTACACTTGTCTGCTAGCCCGTTCTCAAAGTTCATTTCTGTCTTTCCTCACTGCTGTGTACTTTTTGTTGCTTGTTTGTAGTACCAGTATGAGCTTTTATCACTATTAGACATAATTAAAAAGTCCTATCAACCAATGACCCTAATTTAGACAGCGTAGTTCTTAAAAGTTTTTTTTTGATAGACAAAGGTAAAAACCGACAATTTAAAAATATATTTACTTAACAAGTTAATGTATTTAATATATATGTTTAGCTTTTGTGAACTATGGGTTGCCATAAGTGATTAGGGGGCACTGTTTTCCTTTTGTCGCGGTGTGTATTTTGTTTGGCTTTTTTTTTTAATCTAACGACCTCCGACGAAGGGATCCGGTCGGCCGAGAGCAGACAGCACGCTGGGCTTGTGATCCTGTGGTCCTGGGTTCGATCCCAGGCGCCGGCGAGAAACATTGGGCAGAGTTTCTTTCACCCTATGCCCCTGTTACCTAGCAGTAAAATAGGTACCTGGGTGTTAGTCAGCTGTCACGGGCTGCTTCCTGGGGGTGGAGGCCTGGTCGAGGACCGGGCCGCGGGGACACTAAAAAAAGCCCCGAAATCATCTCAAGATAACCTCAAGCTAACCTTTTCTCCGGACATTAACAATAAAATAGAAACGAGCAACTGTTTATATCATTACTCCTGCTTTTCTTTTCTATCATTTTCATTATGTAATGTAAGTGCAATTCACATGATACATATTACATATAACATTTAATACATAATCGTGGAATACTCGTACTGGTGGTTGTCACCCAGATAAACTCCTTATTTAAATATTTTGCGAAACCATGTGTAATTATAAAAAATGCGTTTGAATTTGTATATTCTTCACCTATCATCCCCCGAAACATATCTGTGATGGCATACAAGATACAGAGATCAAAGACATCAAAAGGAGCCTCTCCATAATGCATTGCACAGACACAAAACTGTTTTCAGACGTTCTTTAATGAGACCCACCCTGCTGGTTGCCCACATAATATTACATTACACCCATGGAAGAACGGTGGCCAACTGGTGTCCCACACTAGCTGCTTGCCACTATGGTTGACTCGACTTCAGGACACATCAAGCAGGTGGAGCTGCACTTATATGAAAACAGCCAAGTACAAAGATCTGGCTCACGAATGTAACTTTAACCTAGTTAAACCCAAGGATCTGAAACCCTGTGTCCCTTGGGTGGTGCCAAAAACTTCTTGAAGTAACGAGATAACAGACTCATCGAAACAAGATATCGAAAGGTGGCTAGCTTCCTTTTCCAGCACCTTCGTATGGTGATACACAGTGAAAATGCCGCTACATTCTTGGTTTCTGCCCAACATCCAAGGATCTCTTAAAAATATTTAACTATTCAAGTATTGGGAGCTCACCAAATGCAAAAATCTCCAATCAGAACATGCATTTCGAAATGTCAGGATATGAGTTCTGAATTTTATGAAACAGATGATGAAACAATAGACTCGGAGGCCACCATTCACCAGAGTTAGTCAGTCCAGGAGTTCACTACATGAGCTCTATGACTAACTCGTGATGCAATTTCGGCCAGTTTTTCATTGAATCCTGGTGCGTCCAGGGATGGGGACGAGCCCACAAATGAGAGAGCTAGAATGGTCCCCAAGCCATAAATCACTAAGAATCCGATGGGCAGACAGGGTTCGAACCTTAACAGCCAGCGCTGACCTCTTGGCGTACACAATAATGAGACCACTTCACCCCCCCGACAGGTGCTCCCCATTCCGACATGTGCACGCCCCGTGCTTCACGTCACCCGGCAGGTGCTCGCCCCGTGCTTCACGCCACCCGGCAGGTGCTCGCCCCGTGCTTCACGTCACCCGGCAGGTGCTCGCCCCGTGCTTCACGCCACCCGGCAGGTGCTCGCCCCGTGCTTCACGTCACCCGGCAGGTGCTCGCCCCGTGCTTCACGTCACCCGGCAGGTGCTCGCCCCGTGCTTCACGTCACCCGGCAGGTGCTCGCCCCGTGCTTCACGTCACCCGGCAGGTGCTCGCCCCGTGCTTCACGCCACCCGGCAGGTGCTCGCCCCCGTGCTTCACGCCACCCGGCAGGTGCTCGCCCCGAGCTTCACGCCACCCGGCAGGTGCTCGCCCCGAGCTTCACGCCACCCGGCAGGTGCTCGCCCCGAGCTTCACACCACCCGGCAGGTGCTCGCCCCGAGCTTCACGCCACCCGGCAGGTGCTCCCCCGAGCTTCACACCACCCGACAGGTGCTCGCCCCGTGCTTCACACCACCCGACAGGTGCTCGCCCGGTGCTTCACGCCACCCGGCAGGTGCTCCCCCGAGCTTCACGCCACCCGGCAGGTGCTCCCCCGAGCTTCACACCACCCGACAGGTGCTCGCCCCGAGCTTCACACCACCCGGCAGGTGCTCGCCCCGAGCTTCACGCCACCCGGCAGGTGCTCCCCCGAGCTTCACACCACCCGGCAGGTGCTCGCCCCGAGCTTCACGCCACCCGGCAGGTGCTCCCCCGAGCTTCACACCACCCGACAGGTGCTCGCCCCGAGCTTCACACCACCCGGCAGGTGCTCGCCCCGAGCTTCACGCCACCCGGCAGGTGCTCCCCCGAGCTTCACACCACCCGACAGGTGCTCGCCCCGTGCTTCACACCACCCGGCAGGTGCTCGCCCGGTGCTTCACGCCACCCGGCAGGTGCTCGCCCCGTGCTTCACGCCACCCGGCAGGTGCTCGCCCCGAGCTTCACACCACCCGACAGGTGCTCGCCCCGTGCTTCACACCACCCGACAGGTGCTCGCCCGGTGCTTCACGCCACCCGGCAGGTGCTCGCCCCGAGCTTCTACACCCGGCAGGTGCTCGCCCCGTGCTTCACGCCACCCGGCAGGTGCTCGCCCCCGTGCTTCACGCCACCCGGCAGGTGCTCGCCCCGTGCTTCACGCCACCCGGCAGGTGCTCGCCCCGTGCTTCACGCCACCCGGCAGGTGCTCGCCCCCGTGCTTCACGCCACCCGGCAGGTGCTCGCCCCGTGCTTCACGCCACCCGGCAGGTGCTCCGCCGAGCTTCACGCCACCCGGCAGGTGCTCGCCCCGTGCTTCACACCACCCGGCAAGTGCTCCCCCGAGCTTCTCCACCCGGCAGGTGTTTCCAGCAGAAACTCTAGAAGCGACGCAAATACATTTTTCAATTTTCGTCGTGCGGAACATATTGGTATTTAATATTTACGGTGCTGCCTTGTTTCCCCTCGGAACTTGCAGGACGCGGGTAGAACCTCCCCCGAAAATATCATTTGCTGGCCAATTCTACACCTTCAAGTGTTGAAATTACCTGCAAAAATTAATTGGGGGAAAAATGTTTAATGAATTATTAAATGGCGCTCCTCAGTCCAGCGAACTCTGTGCTGCTATCACTCCCGCGCATGCTCAATTTTTACGTAGATAACTGACAGATAGTGCCTGCGTCGCTTTTCATGAAAAAATGCTGCTATCTTGCATTTCATCTTAATTAGAGCAAAAGCTGTCTCAGCGTTATGTTATAAATCATTAATGTTAATTTTGGGGATGACAACAATTTTATTTCGGTAACTGTGTTAAATTGGCCGACCACTCTTCGTCATCATTAAAGTGTTACTATACATTATGTATAATTCCGGATACTTTTTAATATTTTCCGATTCAACAAGTACAGTACAGCTCGAGCCTACGCTAGACAGTTCTTATCGACACGAATGACAGAACTGTAAACATTTCTGCATAGGAAAACGTCTAGTGTTGTGTGGAGACACACACACACACACACATTAAATACTGACATTTAAAGTATATTTCTCGAATTTAAACGGGTCTTAAATATAAATAGTTTTTCAGCAATTATATAGCTGATTATTTCATGTGAGGAGCAGTAAGTTGATATTTTTCATTGTGTGTAACCCGTCCTCCTGCCAGCACGTCGCATTTTGATGTATATTTTACCTAAAGCCAAAAAATGTCTTACAAGAAAGTGGTAGCGGCTCGTGAAATAAGTCAATGTCCCGTTTTCTGTTCGTGAGTCTTATTGTAGGTTAGGATAAGGCACTTAAGAACGGCAGTGTCTTGACGTTGGAAACTCTCGCGATAACGGGCTGTTGTAGCAGGGATTCGATGCATGCTTTTTCTAGAACTTCCGTATGTTCCCTTTTTCAAGACCATATTTTCTCATCTCAAAATATATTTTTAAGCTATCTCTCAGGCGATCAAGTGAGTGACCGGTAGTACAAATTTCAAACATAAATAGGAGAACTTTCCCAAAAAATGTTTGAGTGTTATGGATATGTGATGTGCAATGGCAACTCATACTCCTGAAATGATATGGTCGAAAGTACCAATATAAAGTGATGGACTAACAGTAAAAAATGGTTTGTACTATTTTTTAAACAAAGTTCAGAAAAAGTAAAACAAATTGATATATATCACGCCATATATATATATATATATATATATATATATATATATATATATGTGTGTGTGTGTGTGTGTTGTGTGTGTGTGTGTGTGTGTGTGTGTGTGTGTGTGTGTGTGTGTGTGTGTGTGTGTCAGCTAGGGTGAATCCACCCTGGCTGACACCTATGTACACTTCGGTGCTGATCAGGCAGGTGGGGCGGCCAACCACAAGAACATAGCAAAATCAGTCAAATACAGGCGATTGGAAGGTCTTTGTTCCCATACCGTCTGAGACGCATGGCCCCTGAGGCAAGAGTGCCTTGGGATTTCTCAAGGAATTGGGCTCCAAGCTGATTGACGTCACCAGGGACCCAAGAGCTGCCAGTTTTTTGCTTCAGCTTCTCAATGTGGCGATCCAGAGGGGAAATGCCTGCTACATCCTCGGTTCCCGTCCTGAAGCGCAGGAGCTTCAAGAGATCCATAACATTTAAGCACTATTTGTATCAACCAATGAGTATCTTGTAACCTTTAAACATATAGTAAAGCATAAAAAATCAAAGGGATCAAAAATCAAATCAAAGTAGGAGAAAAGCACACAGAAACTGTATTGGATTGTATACCACATATATATGCACACAAAAACTGTATTGAAACTATAAATTCATACCCACTGATTCGTGTTCTGTCACCTCCACCAAACGTTTCGTGCCATATCACCTCACCCAAAATGAGTATAAGTATGATGTGTGTGTAAACTAGTCTTCGAAATGTAAGAAGCTTACGAAACGCGTTCAGGCGTCGCGTCAGACCAAAATAAAAATATAAAGAATGAATTTTGGAGAGTTAATTTTTCAATTACCCTCGACAGTTAAGAAAAACGTAATAAATATTGATTAGATTCATGTTAAAATTATTAATCTTACCCTTTCGGTCATATTCAACAACATATGTTTACAAGAAAGACTGCTACCAAAATATTCTAATATCCATAGAATATTTTGGATATTGGATAGAATATCCATAGAAAACAGAATATAATATTAGTATATTTTGGTAGCAGTCTTTCTTGTATTCATATGTTGTTGAATATGACCGAAAGGGTAAGATTAATAATTCTAACATGAATCTTCTCAATATATCTTATGTTTTCCTTCACTGTTATGTGAAGTTTAAAAATTAACTCGCCAAAGTTCATTTTCACACTTTATTTTGGTCTGACGCCTATGGATGCATTTCACACAAGGTCACTCCTTACATTCTCAAAGACAAGTTTACCAGATTGATGAAGTTTAAGCCACCCAAGAGGTGGCACAGGCATGAATANTAATTACTCGATTACCGTAGAACTCTGTTAAAGTTGTGAACCGTAAGCTAGAAACTGGTGATAAATAACGCGCACACGTGGTCTGAATATCCATCATGTAACACAATTCAGAAATAAAGAAACAATAACCCACCCACACATATGAAAGGAAAACTGACGACGTTTCGGCCTGTCCTGGACACTTATCAATTCGAAGCTGGAACAGGGTCAGGAAGCCATTAAGTGTAAGTTTAAGAGGTAAGTATGAAATATGGCGATAAATGCATCTTCCTACTTGAAAAAAAGGCAGTTTACGAAATAGAAAGACAAAGTAAACGCTATTCACAAAACAAAACAAAACAAACGCTAGTGTGACAACAAACAAATCAGCACATTATGACGGAATTGTGAAATGAAAAAGAAACTCCTGCAGCATGCAAGAGTTATGAAACTGTGAGAGTATCTGGGGCGAGCACCGGACCCGAGGCGATCTACAGCCATCATCTTCATCTGTGGGGTCTGAGCCATGACCATCTCTGCTGACCTCTCCTCACCTCCCACGCTTCATACATAAACCAGGTCACTTTCATACGTGCTTCCAGCCATGCGCGCTTTCACTTTACCGAATGCATCTATTCCACTTTAATTTAACCCTGTATGTAAGTGCATTACTACCAAGTAGAATAAATATTATTATTATTTATTTTAAATTTGATGAAGCCTTGCTAAAAACTGAGGCTTGAGTCAAAACGTTAATGGACCATTTACATTTGCGTACCTTCAACTTCCCTCTCTCTCTCTGCCTCGTCCGTGTTCGATCACGCTTTACACTGGCTTCAATTCCAATATTACCACCAGTTTTACCGACCAAAAATTATGATACATATGTATATTTTTTTATTAAATTCTCCGTGGCAATATTAGCACTTGAAATATCACTTACAAAACTATGATTATATATGTTACCTTTATTACCCCAAGAATTTTCACTTACAAGCTGATCTATTAAATCCCGCACGATATAGATTTATCTGCAAGAACTCATTCGTCCCCACTATAATTTACTGTACCACATTATTTTCCAGAACTATTTCGTTTACCTTATTAGAAAAAGCAATATAACAAATACATCTTACTTGAAAATCTCTAGATTTGAAAAACACCTAATTAATTTCAGCAGTGAATGCCATGCAGCTCCATTTCAAGATTATACCAGAAAATAAAATAAAATCCTTGCTAATTGTCGTAATAATATTCAAACACATGGAGAACAGATGACATTGCACACAATATTTAGCTATATGCTGTGTTAGCATTATTATTAAGTAGTCTCTGTGGTGAGGTAAAGATCGCTATCATAAAATAATGATCTATTGAAATGAGGGAATGGTGCCTCACTGTCACTGGGTCGGAGGACTGGATACATTTATCGTATGTTTGGCACATTTACACCAAACTCTACTTCGCAATATATGCTGTTATTTTATAGACAAAGTGAGAATTTTCCGTGGGATAATGAATCCCCGGATTATTTTCTCTTCGTGATGTGAGGTATAATTTCTTTAGTATTTCCTCTATAGATTCATAAGATTGTTTAAGTTTTTTAATAACATGGAAAACACGCTAAAACAGAATATTTCATAAGTGCCCAGATATATGTAGTATACAACGAGCTCATCTATTCCTTGTTCGTATTTTACGACACTGCTTATATGACCCAGCCATATTCAAGCGTTTCATTACGATTTCAACTCCTATACCTTTTTATAGCCAATCCAGATGGGTTTTCCCTCCCAATTAGGATTTTAAACCCACTCTCCAGTTCCTCGCACCTAACTTTATTGCCTTGCTAGATCGTTCTTATCAAGAGTCCTGCAGTTTCGTGCAGTCTTTTCCATATTTGATATCTATATAAATGTCTAGTCACCGGCAAACATTGAGAGAAAGAGTATATACTGTTAAGGACCCTTCACACCAGGAACAAGATAGGTTTCAGTGCTGACCCCTTGTTAGTACATATCTGTTAACATTTCGTCACTCGAATAACTTTTGTAAATGTACCACTGTCTTCTGTCACATTGTCACTAGGTATTCCATCATCCACTGGAGCACCTTCGCTATAACTATTGTCGGTTCCTCACACTTGTGCATTTGTCTGACAATCCAAAACTATAGGGACAGCCCACCCTTCTGTTTTAACTGATATTTATCGTCCGGTCACAGAATTCTATAACGGTCTTGAGGCAAGATTTTTCGTTCATGAACCCATGTTGGTATCGAATCAAAAACGCTTTTCTGTTTCTTACACTTTCACATCGCGTTCCATGTTACGTAAACGGGGAACACTAATCTGTAGTGTCTGTTTGTTTACGTAACAAGTATAGGCACTACAGGTTAGTGTCCCCTGTTTACGTAACATCTAAGTACCGCAACTATATCGGGCGTCTCCCAACTTTCTAGTAGTTCTCCTTTTTCCAAAGACTTTATATTGTTCGGAATCCTTAACTGACGACCATCGGACATGAGCTATTTTTCTTCCAATCGATTGCGAGATCCTGTTTGGTCCCACAGCCTTGGTAGTCTCCAATTCTAGTAACAGCTTCTTTACTTCATCTCTGCATGGTTCAACATCAACCTTCCCAGTTTAGACCGCTATCACTTGCTCTATTCTTAAGAAGTCCTAAAATCTCCTGTCCAGCTCCTCACTCACTCTTTGCAATTTGTGTATGCTTGCACATGTGTATGTGTGTGAGAGTGTAAGAATGTTAGTGTGTATTTACTATTTCAGCCTGTAGAATCGAGCTATTAGCTGTTGGACCCCACCTTTCTAACCGATCTATTGTGTCCTCTATTTTATCTATTACATATTGTGTGTGCATGTGTTCGCTCTAACACAAGCACACACAAACACATCCTCAGGAAGCAGCCCGTAGCAGCTAACTCCCAGGTACCTATTTACTGCTAGGTGAAACAGGTGCATCAAGGTGAAAGAAACTCTGCCCATTTGTTTCTGCCTCGGCTGGGAATCGAACCCGGGTCCTTAGAACTGCGAACCCCGAGCGCTGTCCATTCAGCCGTGAGGCCCCCCAGTGTGTGTGTGTGTGTGTGTGTGTGTGTGTGTGTGTGTGTGTGTGTGTGTGTGTGTGTGTGTGTGTGTGTACGCGCGCGTGCGTGTGTGCTTGCTTGCTTGCTTGCTTGCTTGCTTGCTTGCTTGCTTGCAAGGATTGAGCTTTAGATTTTTGGTCCCACCTCTCACTCTCAATCAATTGGTTGAACAGGTTCCTGAGCCGTCTTGGTTCTATTAAATCTACATTTGAAACTGTGTATGTAGTTTAGCCTGCCTCCACCACTCGCTGCCTTATGCATTCCATGTGTTAACTACTCTGACACTGAAAAAAATTATAACTTCTCTCTGACTCATTTGGGTACAAAGTTTTCACCTGTGTCCCCTTGTTCGTGTACCACCCGTGCTAAATATTTTTTCTTTATCTATCCTATCAATTCCTCTGAGAATTTTGTGTATAGTAATCATGTCTCCCCTTACTTTTCTTTTAGTGACATGAGGTTTAATTGCAGTAGTCTTTCATCTAAGCTCATACCACTCAGCTCCTGGACTAGCCTGGTGGCATACCCTTTGAACATTTTCTAATTTTACATTGTGTTTCAAAATTGAACTTCACGCTGGAGCCGCATACGCCAGGACAGGTCTGACATGCGAGGCGTGCAAGGTACTAATATTTCCTTACAGAAGTTTCTAAAGACAATTCTTATGCTAGCCAGCCATGCATATGCCAGTGATGATATAATTCCCATGTGGGCTCTATAATGGAGAGGTCTGGGATGATATCAACCACCAAATCTTTCTTGATTTTTGAACGATTTTATCTCTGAATTGGTAATTTGTGACCGGCCTCCTATTTCTTACATATATTTTCATTACTTTGCACTTGCTCGAGTTAAACTGTAGGAGCCATTTGTTGAACCATTCCTTCAGTATGTCTACGTCACTTTGTAGTCTCTTGCTGTCCACCTGTGTTAACCCTTCTTTTAATTTTGGCATCTTCAGCAAACATTGAGAAAAATTAATTTATGCCCAATGATAGATCGTTTATGTATATCAGAAACTGAATATTTCTGGGTCCAGAACCCTGTGTGACTCCGACTGTGACATCTCACCATTCCGAGGTCTTCCCCCAGTCTTATATTAGCTATCTTTTCTGTTGCTTGGGTACTTACTCTCTTATCCACTGGAGCGCCTTTCCTGTTACTCCTGTTTCTCCAACAGTCATAACGGCCTCTTATGGGTATTGTATCAAAAGTGTTCTGACACTCTAAAAATATGCAATCTACCCATCAGTCTCTTTTTTTGCTTAATATTTGTCGCCTGGTCGTGGAATTCTTTTAAACCTGTGAGGCTGGATTCATCAGGGAAAGGTTTACCTGAACCCATGTTGGTGGTGTTACAAAGTCCCTTCTTTCCAGATGTGCTAAAAAATTCTATCTTCTACATCATCTTGCATGGTATGCAAGTTTGGGACACCGGTCTATAATTTAGTGTCTCCCGCCTGTAACATTTTTAGTATAATGGGACTACATTAGCCGTATTCCATATTTCTGGTAGGTCTCCTGTTTCCAGTGACTTAATTTACACCATAGCGAGTGGAAAGCGAAGTGCTTCTGCACCCTATTTTAGAATCCATGGCGAGATTGCCAGGTCCAACAACCTTACTCATACCCAGTTCTAGCAAATACTTCCTAACCTCAACTCTGGTAATTTCAAATCTTCCAAGCCTGCTTGGTTTATTACTACCTCTCTAAGTTCGGAGCCCGCCAAACACATACCAAAACTACGACGTTGGTACAACGTTCAAACAAGTTTTAACACCTAACCAGTCATAACAACCAATATAGCAAGTTGTAACAACGTTCTAATACGTCATAAACACGTTAAGCCAAGATGTAACAACTTTATTACAAGTTGTAACAAGCGGAAGGTAAGGTAATTATCAAAAGAAGGCACCAAACCGGGAAGGCTATGTAGCACCATTGTAACAAGCGGAAAATAGAGACCGTTTCGGTTTGTGTTTCCAGGGAGATTACTTGCTCTATTGTAAAGACCTCCTGCAATCTCTTGTTCTTACTCTTGGCCTTGTGTGTTACTTCTCACACCTGTCATTCTCTGTGTACCCATCCTTTCCCTTTCTCAGTTTCATCGCCAGTTCTTTCACCGTTTTTTTCCTCCTGATGTGGTTGTGGAGCAGTTTTGGGTTGGTCGTGGTTTAATTTGCTATGTCGTTTCATACTCTCTCTCCACTTTTCACACACTGAAGTACTCGTTCCTAGCCGTCTGGTATCTCCCTCTGCTTTCTGGTGTTCTGCATTTCTGTAATCTCTCCACACCCTTGTACTTGCTTGCCTTCCTTACATACTTAACTGACCTACGAATTCCCCTTATGCTTTTTTTTTCTTTTTGCACCGGAATAACCTTATCTTCTGCCTCAGACACTTCTGTGTTGTGTTGTCCATTTTATCTTGTACACACGTTTTTTTTAAGTTTTGCTTCTCATGGTGTATGTGTGTGTGTGTGTGTGTGTGTGTGTGTGTGTGTGTGTGTGTGTGTGTGTGTGTGTGTGTGTGTGTGTGTGTGTGTGTGTGTGTGTGTTGATGTTGCTGGAGAGTTCATGATTACTTGGTAATAACACACATCTGGCCGTGGGTGAGAAACACGTTAGGTCTGACACGGTCAAACATTCTCCATCACGATTTCAATCACGAGCATCTTAAAATACAATATTTCTTCATATTTTCTGTATGGTGAATTTTTTCCTCAGACATTTCTGTTATATTTTAATTATCAGTTAATTAACTTCTATTGACTTACTATATTAATGATGATACAAAATATGAGCTCTTTCATCATAATATATTATGTATTGTCTCTTTCAGATCGTGTGTGTTACACAGTGACGATAACCACCCCTTATGTGGAGCTCTACCCACCACAATTCCTTTAGGTGGGTCGAAGACAACGCTCTCTGTTGAGGGAGGTGACGTTGTCAACGCCATCTATTGAGTGCACCCGACCACATGTTCTGTTCCCCGCTGAATGGCTGTCATCATATATTATCCCTGTGAAGTTTGTCTTGCTAATGACGTTTTTAGTCTGCAGAAGTGATGTGGAGAGTACCGTGATCAGCAGAATTCCGTTCACCCAGGGCAGTCCTGAACTCAAGCCGTATTCCAGCGGGAACAAGTGACCGCATCGGTATAGACAGTGATTTGTCTATAATAATTGTGAAGTATTAGTGATAGGACCGATATACCATAGAAGATAATGGACTCGCCGGGAAAAGAAGATTGTGTTATCAATTGTCCTGTGCGAAAGTATATACAGTTATTTGTACGTGATCGTTTATATATATATATATATATATATATATATATATATATATATATATATATATATATATATATATATATATATATGTACACTTGGTGATGGTTCGCTTTGTGCGTGTGCCCTTGTGTTAAATAATCTGTCTTTACCCTATAAATTCCTTTGACAATCTTGTATGTGGTGATCATGCCCCACCCCCCTAACTCTTCTGTCTTCCAGCGACGTGAGGCTTATTTCCCGTAGTCTCGTCTCAGCTCATGCCCCTCAGTTAGGGCACTAGTCTGGTGGCAAACCTTGGAGCCTTCTCCAATTTAGTTGTACTCTTAACCAGATTTGGACTACATGCTGGAGCTGCATATCCCAGGATTTGTCTGACATACGTGGTATACAACGTTCTGAATAATGCTTTATACAAGTTTCTAAAGGCCGTTCTCATGTTGGCCAACCTGGCGTATGTCACTGCGGTTATCCTCTTGATGTGTGCTTCAGGGGACAGGTCTAACGTGATATCAACCCCAGGTCTCTCTCTGATTCTAGAAGAATTTCATTGCCCATTATACCTTGTATGTGTCCTCCTGCTCCCTACACCTATCTACATTACATTACATTTGTTCGGGTTAAACCAACAACCATTTGTTGGATCATTCCTTCAGTTTGTCCAGGTCTTCTCGAAGCCTCATGCTGTCCTGTCTTAATCGTTGTCATAATTTTGGCATCATCAGCAAACATTGAGAGGAATGAGTCTATACCCTCTGGAAGATCATTTACGTATATCAGAAACAGGACTGGTCCGAGTACAGAACCTTGTGGGACTCCGCTTGTGACTTCACGCCAATCTGAGGTCTCATACCCTCACAGTAACTCTCTGCTTCCTATTACTTAGGTTGCTCCCTTATCCACTGGAGTACCTTACCAGTTACTCTTGCATGTTTCTCCATCTTATGCACCAGCTTCTTATGGGGTACTGTGTCAAAGGCTCTCCGACAGTCCAAGACGATGCAGTATGCCCAACCTTCCTTCTTTCTTTCTTAATCTTTGTCATCTTATCGTAAAATTCTATTAACTCTGTGAGGCAAGATTTACTATCCCTGAACCCATGTTGGTGGTGGTGTCACGAAGTCCTTTCTCTCCAGATGTGCTACTAGGTTCTCTCTCACGATCTTCTCCATCACCTTGCATGGTATACACACTAAAGACTGGCCTGTAGTTCAGTGCCTCTTGCCCGTCACTCTTTTGTGTATATTGGGACTACATTAGCTGTCTTCCATATGTCGGATAAATCTCCCATCTCCATTGACCTACTATACACCATGGAGAGTGGCAAGTAAAGCAACTGCTGCGAACTCTTTCAGTTTCCATGGTGAGATTTCGTCTGTACCAACAGCCTTTCTCATGCCCAGATCCAACAGATGCCTCTTTATCTTATCTCTGGTAACTTCGAAACTTTCCATGGCCTTCTGGTATACTGCCACCTCTCCTAGCTCAAGGACCTCATCTCGTTCTATTGTGAAGACCTCCTGGAATATCTCTGAGTTCTTCACATACCTCTGTCATTCTGTGTACCTATCCTAGCCCGTTTTAAGTTTCATCACCTGTTCTGTCACTGTTTTTTTCCTCCTGATATGGCTGTGGAATAGTTTTAGTTCGGTCTTGGCTATATTTGCTATATCATTTTCATGCTGTGTCTCTGCTTCTCTTCTCACACTGACATACTCATTCCTGGCTCTGTTATCTCTGCTTTCTGCTGTTCTATTATTTCAGAAGTTCCTCCATGCTCTTTTGTTCCTTTCCTTTGCTTCCATACATATTAAACCATGAATACTTTTGCTTCTCAATTTTTTTCTTTTGGGCTGGGATAAACCTGTTTACTGCCTCCTGACACTTCTAAGTGACATAGTCCATCATGTCTTGTACCGTCTTGGTTATAGTTTTGTGTCCCACGGTATTTCTCTTAGGAATGTTCTCATTTCCTCCTAACTTCCCTTTTCGATACGCCAGCCCCTTGTTTTCTAGTTCTTTTTGGGAAGATTTCTCCGAGCTCTACCAGGTACTCAAATATCAGTATACTGTGATCACTCAATCCCAAGGGGGCTTCCAACTTAACATAACGTCCCTTATACCAGGCTCATTCAGGGTGAATATCAGATAAGGCATTGCTGGTTCGTCTTCTCTCATTCTTGTCGGTTCCTTGATGTGTTGGCTTAGGTTTCCTGTTGCCACGTCCAGCAGCTTAGCTCTCTATGTGTCTGGTACTCCATGTGGGTCTCTGTTCTCCCAATCTATCTTCCCATCGTTGAAGTCTCCAATGATTAGCAGTTTGGATCTGTTCCTGCTAGCGACAGAAGCTTCCCTCTCTATTATATTAATGGTAGCCATATTGTTTCTACCCTATTCCTGTCTGGGTCTTCTGTCATTTAGTGGTGGGTTATATATGACTACTACAAGGTTTTGTCCCCTAATTGCTATGGTACCTGTTATGTAATCATTGAAACCTTCACAGCACTGAATAACCATCCCTTCAAAACGCCATTCTCTTTATCAGCAGAGCTACTTACCTCCACCTCTTCCCTCCCTCTTTTTCCTAACTACATAGTATTCCTGCAGAAACACTTCATTTGTTATGGTCTTCGTTAGCTTCGTTTCTGTGAGCGCTATTAGGTTTCATCTTGTACCCATTCCAAGCTCACTGGATTTGTTTTCGTGTGTGTGTGTGTTGTGTGTGTGTGGTGTGTGTGTGTGTGTGTGTGTGTGTGTGGGTGTGGGTGTGGGTGTGTGTGTGTGTGTACACTATTTGTATCTGCAGACACGAACTATTAGCTCTTGGACCCTGCCTCTCTAACCAACCTATTTTCCTCTATTATGCCTACTACATATATTTCTGTACACCCACACACACACACAGGAAGCAGCCCATAGCAGTTAACTCCCAGGTACCTATTTACTGCTAGGTGAACAGGACATCAGGGTGAATTATTTTACCAATTCTTTTCTCCAATTTTCTTTTTACCAATTAAATTCTTTTGCCATGTCGTGGCTCAGTCGATAAGGCGCGTCTGGGATCCTCTCATACGTAGGTCGAACCCTCGTCACGGCCCTAGTGGATTTGTCCATAAGGGTGAAAACTTGCCCATTGGTTTCTGCAGGGTGAATTTCTTTCACCCGATGCCCTTTCACCTAGTAGTAAATGGCATCACCTAGCACACTAATCTGGGAGTTGGACAGCTGCTACCCGCCAAACACACACCGAAACTACGACGTTGGTACAACGTTCGAACAAGTTTTAACACCTCCTAACCAGTATAACACCAATATAACAAGTTGTAACAACGTTCTAATACGTCATAAACACGTCAAGCAAGATGTAACAACTTATACAAGTTGTAACAAGCGGAAAATAGGACAGTTTCGGTTTGTGTTCCAGGGTACGGACTGCTATGTTCGTCTGGACTTATCTTTAGCCTTACTTGTGTAATTGTGCAATAATCCATTCTTGTCATTCATATAAGTAGAAATTAGCCTTCTAAAATGTCATTGATGATTTCATCTAATTACGTAAATAGTTATTTTTGTAATATTTTGTTAAGGCTACTAGTATTACTTATCATAAAAAATCCTCTATGTAGCAAATTTGTTATCCCGGGGTAGTAAATGTTGTTTTATAATTGCTTATGTTTCCAAAGTATGTTAGTGGCTATTATTCCCCTCAAAATTTGCTGTGATTTTTGCCTATGCAAAGTATAGCAATTTTCTATACCTTTGAGATAAGCAATTAGAAATAATACTACCCAGGGACAAAAAAATTAGTGTAATATTCTTAGGATTTTTACAGCAATATTTAAAAAAATGTTACAGACATGTTTGCAGGCTCAGAGTGAATGTAATGCCAAGAACCTTTAAAATGTGAAGATCACAGTCTAGGGTCATAATAAACGGTGAATCCATCCAGTTGTTGAAACAAATCGCACAAGTGTATGAATTGCTTTGCAAAGGGAGAAAAACGTGTTAATTCATCACACCAAGGTTGGATTTAAAGTGTAAATCAAAGTTCATATACATTATACTATTGCAGGAGGAACGAGGACAACCGTGGGGGTTGTCTGACCAGCACGGCACGGCTCGTTCGGTGGCGGCAATTCTGATGACCAATCAGAGTCGCCGGACGAGGCAATGAACGCATGGAGAAACTGGAGCAGAGGCAGTGCTCCACTCACTCTAGCAACGCTGACATTACGTCCTGGCTGGCAGTCGACGACGTACGTGATTTCAGCATTACTCCACTCAGTGACTGCCATTGTTACATCGCTCTAGGAGTTTAAGAATATCTTCTAATGACATTGTGTGCAGAGTATTGACACGGCATTGAGGAAGCCGCCAGAGAGTTAATCTCTGATCTTACGAATAGTGGAAAATAGTCTGATGAACTGTTTGTGAGAGAGATAGTGACTGCCTGGTGGCGACTATTGGGTTATTATTCTGTGACTTGACTTATATGTATCTGTACAGTGTACATAGTGTTTGTGGATAATATAGAAGATTTTATAGTCACTGTGGTACATTGTTCCTATTTATTAATTCGTAGCCATAGTCAGGGCCTAGCCTAGTACAGTGTGTCGCACCTGACGATAGACCAGGCTGGAAGACGCCTGACAGAGACATACTGAAACAAGACCTCATTAGGACAACTTGGATAAATACTAGTGTACCAAATGGTTTAAATGTGTGGGTCAACTCTTGAAACGGAAGTTGGATCCCAACAGTGTGTTCAGAAGATTCCCAACTGAGTATCAGGTAGTTCAATAATAATACTCATAAAAGTCATACTCATCTTGTGTATCAATTCGCTTCTATCAAAGGTTTTCCTAGGCCTAGGTATTCTTGGGCACTTCCATTGCTCTGTTGTCGATATTAAT
>WNGS01008507.1:14753024-14771629 GCA_020271785.1 Procambarus virginalis
GGTACGGACAAATACAGGTTCACAATTTTTAAAGATTTATTAAAAGATGTAAGTGAATTTAATGTGAGGCTAATTGTATTCACTCATCTACTCCGGGAGGAAAGTAAATCTGTTGGTTTTACGTTGCCATATTATGGCGAAATGAAAATGTTTCAGAGAACAAGAAATATGATAATATCGATTTATAGAAATATATGCAGCTTTGCGATAAAGCTTATGAGTCCTGATGATAAACTATATCTGGGAACTGATGACACGAACACTTTTCTCTGAAATGCATAAAGAATTCTGTAGAAGAGGAACATCTCCAAGGAAACAAGAGAGAATAAGATTTTATAGAGCCAAAGTATCTAGAGGAAAGTTTTCAGAGTCAAAAGAGAATTCTAAAAATTTGGGTCACATCTGGCAATTGTGTCAATGTTTCCTGTACTAATAAGATATGAATAAAGCTTATCAAATCAATGACTTTATAAATGGTTGGACATATATAATTTGGAAAGTTTAAATACTTATGAGATAACTATAGTAAAGTTAAGATTCTTCAAGCTGGTAATAAAGCCAAGATATAGAATTCTTATCATATATCAAATTTTTTTTACTATATATTACCATATATATTTTAAATATACATTTAAAAGGAAGAAAGAGGTCAGTCCCAACAAACTTGTCTAAAACTCCTACTGCAAACGTAACAGTTATTTCTATATTACCACCGAGGAAGAAAATAATCCGAGGATTTCGACCAGCAAGGATAATTATTTATTTTTTATAATTATGACCTTTGATGTATTATTATTTTCGTAAAGTTTAAATATTTAAGTTTTAAAAAAATAGATTGAAAAATAAGACAGTTTGATTTATTCATAGTACGTATATATTTCGTTGTGTTTGTGATATGACAGCCTTCAGTTCATGAAATATCTGTAAACAGTACATTATTGTGTGTATTTTCACAAAATCAATTTTGAAACAGCTTCCGCTTCTAATCTTACTCGCTTATTCAGCAATTTTTAAAACGAATTGAGTTATTCTGATAATGAGGATGGACAGGTTTCTTAAGTGTCTCAAATAAAAAGCATGCAAAATAAGAAATGATTTACAACACTTCCTCCAGCATTTTCCTGAAATATTATGGAAAATAATTTATTACGTCTACCTCACTATCTCTGATGAATTTATAGTCTTTCTGCCCTCAAATATAATAAATTAAAAAAAGTGAAATATCAGCCCTGGATCCAAGACACATAATTCACGATATCACTTGTTTTCAAACAAAAATTTAAATTATCGCATTCTAAATCAGTGTCTTAAAAATACAAAATACTTGTGATTGATACTTATTACGGATTTTAAATATATTACAAGACAAACTTTGTATCCATTTATTTAATACCTTAAAAACCAGTGTGAAAAGGCAACTTGTAATTTTTGTTCTTGCAGCCTTATCCCTAGGCTAAAGGAACTTATAATAAAGTGTAGTTAAAAACAACTTAACACTTGACGTCAGAGAAAAAAAACAAAAATATCTAACATTTGAGAATTAAAAAGGTAATTTTCAAATGAAGAGGCAACGCCAATTACATTTTTAGTTATCTAAGGCAAGGTTTTGTACCGCAGTCAGTCTACTGCCGGACCTCTGAGCTCAAATCACAATACCTACCCCTCCAAACTTCGAAACTCCACCTCCAAACCTAAGGGCACCATAACCACCACCCTTCGTTTTTTTTAATAAAAACGTATGTACATATTTAGGTACATCTGCATCTGTCCGGCTACCCAATGCTATATGAAAGGCAGTACAAAGTGTGTCAAGAATTAGCTTAAAGTACTGCTTAAAGTCCCCCCCATCTCACAGGATGGGTAATCATACAGGGCCATGTGATCAGTTACCTGCACTGGCAAATTTTGGGTGCATAATGAGGACATCCTCAAGAACGCGAGTTAGTGAAGTAATTGCAAAGCTCCAAGTACCTGATGCCAGGGGGTCTGAATGGTCTAATAACTGGACATTCAGTAAAGTAGCGTGTGAGATCATGACCCAGTTCCTGCCACAGTTTGCACCTGGAGTGCTTAGAATTGGGAGATTCGTCACCTTTAGCCACCTGCCACACGTAACGGTAACCCAACTTGATCCTGGCAACCACTGTGTCGCACAGTCTGGTGGACGTTTTGTGCTGCCCATAAACATAAGTTTCGGATCTAAAAAAAAAAATATGAGTTTTTATACAGGTGTTTTCAGGCCTTTGGGAGTCAGTAATTTCTCTTCTATTAAGACCCGATTGTTTGGAAAAATAGTCTTGACAACAGAGATTAATGTACCTAGATCTAAATTCAACTTCGCCCTGCTTACACGAAAGGGAGTACATTTGACTGCAATGTGTGTCATTGTGGTGGGTTATATTTATATGAGATGGCATCCATACAATAGTGATTCTAAACCGCTTATGCTGTGCGATCAGGTCATTCATAATAGCTGTAATGAGGTTCTTACTGTCGATTGTGCAGGAAAAGTTTTGAAGCAGGAAAAGTGCTTGAAGAGCAGACTTTGAATTACAAAATATTATTTCTCTGCCTGAGTTTTTAATGTATTTTTTGCTGGTTGTAGTAAAGATGTCAGCCCGTTGTTTAACTTAACACTGACAGTCTGTGTGCAAATGTAATTTCTACAAAACCTACATGCTGCTGCAGTCCTTCCTGTAGACGAATGGACCGAGCCGTCGGTGTGGACGCAGTCCTCACGGGATCTTAGATTTTTTATGGATGAGGTAATTATTTCAAGTGTGACAGCTTCGAGAAGATCAGGATTCTCATTACCTTTCTTAGTGACAGCTGTGTAAGATACTTAAATGGTGGGGAACTGATAGAGGAATATCAGTGACAGGTAGATTGCATTTAAAAGTAATGTTCAGTTTGAGGAGATTGTGGGCATTTTTACCCAGCCATTTATCATACAAGGAGTGAGTTGGCAGGGTGGCACCAGTCAATAGTGTGTTAACAGCACTGAATAATTCGTCTGAGTGTCTCTCATGATTTGCAGATGTAGTCTCTCTCATGGCTAAGGCAAAAGGTCGTATTGACTTGCATGATTCTCTCTAGTATGGATGGAAGCTTCAGTTTTCCCCTCATGTTGATGATTCTTGTGCATCTTGGGTCACCAAGAATTATCCTCATGGCTTCATTCTGTATTACTTCTAGTTTCTTCAAAACAGAAGCAGGGAAGTTAATTAGGTGCAAGGCATGATAATTAACTAGGGATCTAACAAACATCATGCAGAATAGTCTAGCGTATTTAAAATGTATTCCAATATTCTTACCAGTAAGTGTTTGCGGTGGTTTACGTCTCTTTTTAACCTTCGATGTAGGTCGATTACAATGTCACTGTTTATACCTACTCGAAGGTATTTGTGGTGCCTACATGTTTCAATGTTTTGGTTGTTGACTTTGAAAGTAAGAGGGACACTGGTTCTTTTTGAGGGGATGAAGAGCTGAGGATTTAGTTATAGAAATAACAAAACTGCATCCAATGCTTTTAACAGGGAGTGAATGAAGTAGAGCTTGCAGTCTAGTTTGGGTATTTGCAACAATTCAAATGCCATCTGGATAAGAGATGACAGCTTCGTCATCTAGTGTGCGAATATCAGTTCAGTGTCCTAATGCAACTAACTTGTGCATTAGTTGCATTAAAGCACTGAACAGTGTTGGTCTAAGCACTCCGTTCTGAAGTATACCCAACTCTAAGGGTGCTGAATGTTTACTTTTGACCCCTTTGAAAAGAACTGAGGCGGTTCTGTTACTCAGGTATCCAGCGAGTCATGTAAACAGTCTTCCCATAGTTCAAAAAGAGGCTATTCTAAGATTATTGCTTTCTTTGCTGTATCAAACGTAGTTTTGAGATAAATGCTGTCTGAGAGCTTATTCCCTATCTAATCAAATATTCAGCAAAACAAATTTGAGCGCAACTTCCGGGAAGGAAACCATACATGTTAGGGGCAAGTTGGGGTCTAATTTGAAACATTATCCCGTAGACTATAATCCTCTCAAGAACTTCACACATGCAGGATGTGAAGCAGATGGGTCTGAATTTTTGAGAATTTGGTTTGGGTCTGGGTACTTAAGAGTCTAAGTGTCCAGAGGTCAAGTAATCACCCTGCCTCAGCACTTGATTAAATAGCTCTAGCAGAGGACTATTTGGCAGATCAACAAGTACTCTCATGGTATTGTATGTTATGCCATCCCCTCCAGGAGAGGTGGCCTTACCTTTCTTGAGTGCACTTTTAATTTCAAGAGAGTTATGTCTTAGTTATCACCGGTACCTATTTCACTACAAGTAATTTCAATGTTGAAATTACGGTTAATATTAGTACTAGCGAGATGCTATTGTATACTAAGGGGCTTGTACTAGCAGTGCTTGAATATTGTTCGAGCAACCTGTCGGCTTAGTCTTGATGAAACCCTTCAGGTCATAAGCCCTAAAGGAACTAAAAAATCTTCAGAATAGCAGCAGTAACTTATTGTACAAGTTTTAAAGTTTCTGATACTGACTCCTTAAAAATCAGTAGGTCATACCCATTCAATTACGCCTACGACCCACAGAGTCTGGAGTTGTCATATTTGTTGAATCTTTGCCTTGAATGAGGAATCATATTACCGATCATGCACACCTGGGGGTATCAACGGCCATAAAAGACTATTGGTGGCTGAGAATCCCATCCTCAGTCCTGATTGGCTGCCATTTATGCCGCCGCCGCCATCAGCTTTTGTCAAAATCTTATCACAGCGTCGAATCAACATGAGAGAAATCTTTGATTAGGCGAAATCATCCCCGCGCTGGCCGTGTTGCATAAGAAGCCCTAGTATTTATCCTACGCGTTAATAGAGGTCATATTTTTTTGTCCTTAGCACACCACCAGGAAAATTATAGATATTAAGGAAGGGGGGAGGGGGGCGGAGAGACTGCGTTCGCAAAAACAGTCGGTCACTCGTTCAGATCTCGATTATGCGTGAGGGCGGTGGATAATTGCAATTGGCCCATTATCTCAAGTGTCTCGAACCGTCAGGGATGCGAGGCCCGGCTGCAACCATTAATCTTGCCAGCCTGTGTCAGCTAATGGTCTGATTAGCGCTCACCTACGGCTCCATCTGCATATGTGCCAAGGTTTACCACGACTAACTCAACCCTGAGTTTTGTTACTGTGAGGGAAGTACTGTATTTGGCCGTCTCATTGGGGAGCCGGTCGGCCGAGCGGACAGCACGCTGGACTTGTGATCCTGTGGTCCTGGGTTCGATCCCAGGCGCCGGCGAGAAACAATGGGCAGAGTTTCTTTCACCCTATGCCCCTGTTACCTAGCAGTAAAATAGGTACCTGGGTGTTAGTCAGCTGTCACGGGCTGCTTCCTGGGGTGGAGGCCTGGCCGAGGACCGGGCCGCGGGGACACTAAAGCACCGAATCATCTCAAGATAACCTCAAGATAACCCCTTCTCCTTACCTCTCTCTCATCCCTGCCCCTTACCTCTCTCTCATCCCTGCCCCTTACCTCTCTCCCATCACCACCCCTTCTTTCTCTCTCATCCCTCCCCTTACCTCTCACCCATCTCCACCCCTTCATCCTCTCATCCCCTCCCCTTCCTTCTCTCCCATCACCAGACTTTTGTTATCTCTCCTCACATAATACCCATCACACACTGCCATTTCCTACCCTTCACACACTCCTTTTTCCTTATCTTCATTCTCGTCCATCTCATTCCCTTCACTATTTCCCCTCCCCTGGAATCATTGCAAAGTAACCGCAAGGTAAGTAACCCCTTCACTCTCCCATTCGCTCCCCCATACCCACTCCCATTTCCCTCCCATTCATTCTGCCATATCCCCCTCCCATTCACTCTTCTATACCCCCCTCCCATTCACTCTTCCATATCCTCCCTCCCATTCACTCTTCCATATCCTCCCTCCCATTCACTCTTCCATATCCTCCCTCCCATTCACTCTTCCATATCCTCCCTCCCATTCACTCTTCCATATCCTCCCTCCCATTCACTCTTCCATATCCTCCCTCCCATTCTCTCTTCCATATCCTCCCTCCCATTCTCTCTTCCATATCCTCCCTACTACATTTCCTGCCCATCCTTATATCCCAAGCACAGTTATATTCCGTAATATCCACACCAGTTATCCCACAATACTGGACGAGCCCACAACACTAGAGATCCTGGATCAAAGGTGTTCTTACATTTGAAGCAACTATTTATTTTTTATCCTTTCCGATATTCCAGGCAGAGATCTTGGGTAACATACCTGAAACATTCCTTGCACTTCTAAATTTTACAAACTTGCTTCGCACATATCAAAGACAGACATATTCCTCATTCCCCAACTATGTCACTGGTAAAAGAGTGTGTGTATTCACATAATTGTGCTTGTATTGGTTGCGCTTCGGCTCTTTGTTCTCACCTCTCAACTGTCAATCAACTGGTGTACAGGTTCCTGAACCTATTGGGGTCTATCATATCTATATTTGAAACTGTATGAAGTCTGCCTCCAGTACATCACTGTTTAGTACATTCCGGGATGTGCGAGTCTAAAATGGGCACCCGGGATGTCCAAGCAAAAAATTGTCACCCAGATGTACCTCCTGCAGCCAACACTATAAACACCTCAAGTGCTCAACCATAAAACGTGCATTTCATAAAACGCCTCAGAGTCGAAGTAACTGATTATGCAAACTTCATAATCTCTCTTCATAATAATTTTGGTGACTTCATACTTTGCTGCAATTCCTTTTACGTTCAACAAACATTTTAGTTGTTATTTATCCAGCTCTATAAGTCTCGTGCGTCGTTTGTCAAACACATCGCTCTCACATGTGGGGAGCAACTCCCCCTCTACCAGAGTTTGCTAATAACACCGCTCTCACACGTGGGGGAGCAGCTCCCCTCTTCCAAAATGCTTGATGCAATTCAGAGGAAAGCGCTCCGTCTGCTCAGTTCACGTGACCTCACATCTAAGCTTGTATCTTTGGCCTCTCGCCACAAAGTTACATCTCACTGCTGCCTACTCTCAGGAACTTCATTTGTGGTCCAATAATATTCACAGTAGAAGTTCTCACACTACCTATCGCAAACTCAAGAATTTGCTCGTTGTGGTTATAAGAATAATAATACAAGCCTTGATCAAGTATTACACTACCAAGGTCCAGCTTTTAAGAAATATTTTCCATACCGTATCAATTTATGATCGGTTTTAAAACTTAATACAAAAAAATGACACTTGACATTTCATTTCGGACAGACTGGCAGTAAGATGGACGGGGAAGGAGACGGAGAGGCGTCCACGCGGACAGAACAAACACTTAGTGACCGCGATCCTTAACGGGGGAGACATCGCAAAACATAGCCACGTAGACCAAGTGCCATATTAAGAGCTCCAGAACAAGCAAAGTTGTATCTAAAACAGTGTGAGCAAATGGTCCAACCGCAAACCTTGGAACTGGTAAAAACATTTCAATATAATTTACTTTAATACTATGGTGGGACTAGTGCAATCACACCTCAGGATTCAGAACTTTTATTTACTTTAACATAGGAACCAACCATAAGGTCTATACTAATGTCGCTCTAAGAGCAAGGTTATAGAAAAATTTACACATTAATAAGTTGTAAATTATTTTGAAATGCCCACAAACACGTCAAAAAACATACTAGTGTCAGAAATAAACGTGAAGTCAAGCCACTGACAAATAAAGTGTTTCGAATTTTAAGCGGGAAATCATCTTCATATTAAAGTATATACCAGTATTATCTTAAGGTGCAAGATTGGAGGAGGTTAGTTCTGTTTATGCACCATCTGAGTTGCAGGTCCATCTGTATCTAACTGTTCTCTACTCGTAATTAATATATTTGTAATTATTTTTAACTGTGTGAAGGTGTGTGCAAGATTAATTATTTCAAAATCAATAATAGTTTCATTACTTTGAAATTGATACAGAATCCACATATGTTCAAGCCCATCTGTTTGGAAGATTTTGATCATTCATTTTAGCGGACACAGTTAACAGTATTCATAAGCTCTTTCAAGACATGCAGGGATGTCCCTAACTCAAATGTGCCACAGTTATAGACACAAGAGATGTTATGGTACACGTTAGGTGAGAGGTCAAGGCACGCGTCACAGCATCATAGTTGCATCGATTGCAATGATGTAATACAGGATATTATTTGATAGTCGTTTAAGTGCGTTCATAATGCCGAAGGATAGAATGGTTTTGTCAAGATTCACCTAGTAGACCTCTCGATTCTTTATTAGCTGTTAAGACCGAGTTATTAATTTTATGGAAATTTTCCATACTCAGGTTGTATTTTAAAAGGACACTAGGTAAGGGCAACACATCTTTACCTCAGTTTCTAATGCAACAATAGTAACACCCAAAGGAGAGATGGCAATACTTCGCATGCTGTGACTGTAGTCACAGCACAAAGATTTCGCCACAGAAGATAATAGGGTAGCGATTGCGTCCTGCCGGTGTATTAATACCGCGCCTGTTTACGTAATTAGTTTGTTTTTGCGTTTTTGAAAGGGTTGGATTGGGTTAACAGGCTTTTCTTTTCTTCCACACCATGAATATGGTGGCAGGTGCTATTCAAATGTAACCGCGAATATAACATTTTATTTAGTAAGATGCATAGGTTAGTTGTCTCTAGCTCAACTGGGATTCGAACAATTTAGCTGATATGAGTTTTACAGTGTAGTGCCACGGTCTAACGAAAATATACATGTTGATACCATCCGTGACGGTTACTGTTTTTGTTTTTCCTACTCATATCATTACAAATTATTATTTAGGGAATAATTAAGGTAACGTTGACGTTTAATTTAGGCTTGAAAGCCAATACTGTATAGTCCCCACAAATTTATTCAGAAAAATAAGAAATTCTGTAACTTCAGTAACACATTTGGAAACTGTGCCTTCAGGGTCTGTATTTAGGAATCAGCCGTCGACAAAAGGTGTACTGCAGGACTCAACGTTTAGTATTGTAACTCTTTTTGTTGATATTAATCTGTACTAAACAGCGGTGAACGGGCAAATATTAACTTAATATCTACTTGATTGGATTAATATTAGCTGTAAAAAAGTTTGAGTGGTTGTCAGAATCAGGTTGGACTACTGTTACATGTAGCAGGTGAATACAGGTAAGTAATCTCCCAATCCTGAGCATGTGTGATGTACCTGGAACTTCGCAATTACTTTATTCACTGGTGAATTCTTGATGCCATCCTCATAATGCATCTAAACTTTGCCAGTGCAAGCTACTGATCACTTTCCCCTGTATGACTAACCATCTTGCAAGATGGAAATTTTATCATCACATAGCTACCTATTGACACAAGCCATTCCTTCATATAGCCTAAGGTAGCTGTAACTAGGTAGACCTAGGTACACAAGCTAATGAAAAATTATAAAATGAAGCTATAACGCAAATTATGCAGGGCTACAATTGATTTAAGTGTATGCTAGGCAAGTATAGATTTAGCATATGCTAGGCAAGTATAGATTTAGCATATGCTAGGCAATAATAGATTTAACATATGCTAAGCAACAATATATTTAGCGAATGCTTAGCAACAATAAATTTACTGTACGCTAGGAATCAATACATTTAGTTTATGCTAAGCAACAATATGTTTAGCATATGCTAGGCAAAAGATTTAGTGTATGCCGGGCGGCAATACATTTAATGTATACCAACAATATAGTGTATATCAGCACGAGTTAGTGTATATTGAGCAATAATAGATTTAGTGTATACTAAGCAACAATAGATATATTTATGTTAGGCAACAATAGATTTAGTGCATGTTAGGCAACAATAGATTGTGTATGCTAGGCAACAATATATTCAGTGAATGCTAGGCAACAATAGATTTTGAGTTTTCAAGGCAACAACAATTTTAGTGTGTGCTAGGCTCGAACAGATTTAGTATATTCAATCCTCAAATATACTTATTGTATTATATTATATTTATACTTATTGTATGCTCGATTACAATATATTTAGTGTATTGCTAGGCTACAATAGATTATTGTATACTAAGCTTCAATAGATTTATTGTATGCTATGCAACAAAAGATTCAGTGTAGGCTACGCTACAACAGATAACGTTATTGAAGCTAAGGATGAAACATAAATCATATTAGGCAAGAATAGAGTAGGCTAAATTAGAATAAGTTGTGTTAGGACAGGCAATATTACTTCGTTATATGGTTTAGTATCTGCAATCTTAGGTTTCTCGTGGCGTGCACTAACTCATGGCAGGGACATAGAATCTAGGTCCCGCCGAACTGACGAATCATGGTAAAGAACCTTCATGCACGAACCACCGTCAAGAACCTTCCCACATGAACCAGTCAAGTCAGCAGCCGGAGGCTTGGTAAGCACGAGCAGCACCATCCACAGGAAAGAACCGAAGTCATGGTTATATAGGAATACTCTAAGTGTGAGATGACCTCGTCATCCCACCAATGGGCATACGAGTAGCTGGATATATATATAAAGTGTTAAGAATAACTTAACGGGTCCTTGGTTAGGCAGGCAGGCAGGCAGGCACATAAAACTTTAGGAATTAGATCACGGATGCGCTCAAAATGGTTTATGTCCGACCTGTGCCAGGGTATATAGTATCAGCATGGCGTTACCAAACTCAAAACTAACAAAGGCCGGAAACTACAGAGGTTTGCTACACGAATAGTCAAAGAATTAAGGGGATTGAGCTACAAGGAGAGGCTTCTTAAGGTTATCTTGAGATGATTTCGGGGCTTATCGTCCCTGCGACCCGGTCCTCGACCAGGTCTCCTTTTTATTATAACCCCCCACCCCCACCCCCCAGGAAGAAGCCCGTAGCAGCTGTAACTCCCAGGTACCTATTTACTGCTAGGTAACAGGAGCATCAGGGTAAAAGAAACTGCCCATTTGTTTCCGCCTCCATCGGGGATCGAACCCAGAATCTCAGGATTATGAATCCGAAGCGCTGTCCACTCGGCTTTAGCTTAAATAGCTAAACGTAATGACACTGGAAGGTACAAGAAATCGAGAGGACACGGTCACGTAATTCATAATTCGGAATTCATAAGGCAAAATACTTGGGATAGCAGCAGCATAATAAGACGTATGGAAGCTAGACACACAGGTATGTCTATGAGGAAATAATATGGGCTGCCTCCATCTGTACTTTTAAAATCAGTTATGACTAGAAACAAAGAAGTCGGACGTCATTTTAACAGAAGACTGAGTTCGAAAAGAGGAACCGAGAAATTGAAGCTTGACCATGTAAATTCTGATCTTGGTAAGCACAGCGCATAACAGCACGCTCGAGACTCCAAGCAATGCACACGTTCACATTTGTTTAAACTAGTTCTAAAACAGAATTCCTTTTCACATTTCGAAATATCCACCGATATTTGCGTAACAATGTAAAACTCGTATATGCTGGTTATAGCCTAAACCAAGTTATACGACACAGGAAAGACTACATTAGAATATCTGATGAGGCAAGATGGGTACCAAGCATACCATGTTCTCGTGAGGTCAAAGACCAACAGGTTTAAGCGATAACTTATTTGATAAACTAATGGAAGAAAAATAGCCTTGAAATAGGGCTGTGATAGACCGTTAACCTGCTCAAGAGAGAAAGCTATGGAGAAGTTACACTTGTCCGAAGCAAATCTGGAAACAGACCAGTAGGAGAGAAAGTAAAGCTGCAAAGATATAACAGTAGCTTTCTTTCAAATGGAAAGATTAAGTGATCAGGTGTTTGTTCACCCTCTAGATGATAGATGTTATTTGCATAGAATGGAAATATCTAGAAGAAAATTAGCAGGTCACAATGCTGTTATGTTTGTTTCAAGACACACAATTATATATATATATATATATATATATATATATATATATATATATATATATATATATATAATATATATATATATATATATATATACACACACACACACACACACAATTGACGATCAAGAAACACTGATCATTTGTGTGCAGAAAATCCACAGAGAAAACGGAGAGAGATGAACGTTTCGGCCGATCAAAGCTGTTGTTAACACCAGACTGAATTCGGCCGAAACGTTCATATCTCTTTCCCATTTCTCTGTGGATTTTCCGCTTATACACATAGATAAATATAGATAAATAATTTTTTTATACCTAATAAGGGTATAAACCTCTGGTGCAATTGTAGGGACCATAGCCTCGGAGAAGAAAAGAGAAGACCTTGTGGATCCTCACTGAACACTAATATTTTCCTCTCCTACCTATTTTCCTCCTATATTATAATATTATTATTATATATATATATATATATATATATTATATATTATATATATATATATTATATATATATTATATTATATATATATATGAGCACTACGCAGGGACAGTCCCACGAACATGAGATACGCACTTAAAATACTTTGCCACCTCCCCTCCCCCCTCTTCTTTTTATTAGAAGGGACACAATAGTTTTAACGGGTGAGGACTAGGTGTAATATTATCCCGATGCACCATGAAGTGGGTGGCACGAAGCAGAACCAGGAATTACCAGGTATAATCATTACCCGGGACACGTACCATTGATAGCTATGGGTGCAATCCCAGCCTCTGGGAATGCTACCTGGAACGACAATAATCAGAGGTTTCTTGACCTTGTGTAAAAGTTCACGTGAGGCTAGATGAGGTGTTGGTTGGTTGGTGCGGCAGCAGCAGTTCTGCAGGTCGGTCGGTTAGTGGTAGCACCGCCAGCGGCAACATGCCGTCGAGCACCGCCAGCGGCAACATGCCGTCGAGCACCGCCAGCGACAACATGCCCTGGAACCTTTTATCAATGCTCTTTTTTCTCACTAATAAAATACCCACCTTGGTATGTGTTTGTAACACCACCACCACCACCGTCGTCACCAGACACTATGTGCACAATTACTACTACTTATAAATGAACGATTAATCTCTTGTCGCTCTGAATGTGCGAATATTCACTAGTCCATAATATATGTGCAAACCACCACCAGCTTAACGAGGTTACCCATTGTAAGTAATTGCATTTCATCTTCGTAAACACACATTAATGACATTATGTAAAAGTAAAACAAACATACCACGAACATGTTTTATATAGGACAGACGTAAATCTGTGAAGTTATGTATGTAGGTTAGATTAGCAATTTAAAAGCACTACAATCACCTTCTCTGATTGGTGATTCAGTTCAATAAATCTGAACTATATGTTCAACAGTTTCTAACCCTGTCCATGAGAACGGGAAAAATGTATATATGCTGTTAGCATTGTAAATATATGGCCACGTCTGTTGTAGAAAATAATAAAAAAAAGAATGCCAATGAATGGAGGCGCAATCACGATTTTACTCTTGTCCTGATCTACATGTACGTATATTCAAAATAAAATTTCCTCCGCAGAACATAATAGCATCATCAACACTTATGTACACGTTTTGGGATCGGAGAATAATGAAGATGCATCTCATTCTTCTACAATAGTGAACATTGGTGAGACTGATCACAAGCAACCTCAGTAATTAGGGCTCTTAATGAATTCCCTAGAGAAGACAACCTTGTCCGCCTCTTCCCTCCTGCCAAGAACACCAGCCGCAGGACGACCAACAATAGCTCACCTGAGAACCACAAAATAAGAGCACAGATCACCAGGAAAATAGAAGAGGGCAATACTGCAGGTGCCATCAGAATCATAACCAGAGATGACACTATTGCCCCGAAGAACGCCACGACAGCACGAGCTCTACAAGACAAACACCCACAGAGAGCTCCAGAGCGTAGCAGTGTTCCCGGGGAACACTGCTACTGTCCTGGAGATTCTAGAAAAGAACCCTCGACCGTTAAAGACTGTGAGGTGTACAAAGCAGCCATGTCTTTCCCATCAGGTTCAGTAGGAGGCTTCACAGGCCTAAGGCCGCAGCACATCAAACAAATGCTGAACCCGGCGCTTGGAGATGCCGCAAAGGACCTCCTAGAAGAATTTACCCGATTCTCCAACATGTGTTTGGCTGACGGTGTCCTCTTTTGTAGAGCAGCACTCTGTGCTCTAAAGAAGAAGGATGGGAGGAATCAGACCCATTGCCATTGGCAATGCCAAAGTCCTGAACCTTCCATTGGACGACTCTCAATGGGAGCAAGGAACCCTCCCTGTAAGACTCGGCAGCCTTGGTGTCGGCACAGCCTCCCAAATTGCTCTACCAACCTTCCTTTCCTCCTCCCATGCTTCGTACGATCTCGTGAGAGAGATCCTATCAGAACCCCTAAGTGATTCAGCAAGGATACACGATCCTGCTTTCACTGAATATTCAAATCAGTGACGCCTGCTGCGTCCTCGGTTCCTGTCCGGAAGCGGAGGAGCTTCAAGAGATCCATAACCTTTAAACACTCATTGTATTAACTAATGTATATCTTGTAACCTTTAAATATCTAATACAGCACAAAGCACAAAAGGAATGGGTGGCAGGAGAGAACATAGAAATTATATTGGAGAGGACCTAAGCATATATATGTATTATATTTGGCCTCAGATAACGTGTATTAGGCGTCGGAAGGTTAGATTAGGTTGTCTTTGCAACAAATGCAAAACCTTTTCCGTTTGTACAAATTAAATAGTACCGATTTTCTACTTAATAATTGCCTTTTACGTTAATATATGTACGATGGTCCTCATCGTTATTATAAGTATTACCAAAACAGGAGAATGGGCTGAATATTCTTATATAAATATATACATTTAATTAATCCTACAAAATAATTTATCCATCTCAGTAAACCTATAATAATTATTTATTTCCAACATTAAAACTTTACCAACATCATCATTACACATTTTCGTTTAACTTGCATTCTATCAGATAATTTTGATACAATGTAATGTCAGACGGCCAAGTAACACCCTTTCATTATTTATTAAATTAGTTTCCCACAATAAGTTTTAACTGCACTTGTAGAAAGATGCTCGGAATCTGTAATACTCAGAACATGAATTTGGACGAACTATTCCACTAAGTCCAGCAACGGAAAGTATATGAAGAATAAACATCTAAACCGGTAGGATAAAAAAAAATTGCTGCTAATCATTTCCTGTGCATCAAGAAGATAGCATCTACTACAATGTTGGCATAACCTCATCAGTCATTGTATTATTATTATTCTTGTTGTTCGTAAACTCCTAAATCTTTACACTGATATATGAAACTGTCGTAATTATGAGAATTTCAGCCAAAGTATTTTTCATGCAAAATTACATGAAACGTTTTTTTTAACTTTCTGAAACAATAACTCCATCACTGTTACCCATATTATAACCATTTCAATTACATATGCAACTGACATAATATATATATAATTAAGTTACTGATGCGGGCATTTGATATTACATAATAACCAAGCATCTTTGCATCTTTGTATTTGAAGTAATCAGAATACCACCTTATTACAAAGATCTCAGTCAACATCTGAAGCATCAAGGTCACAACCTTATTACAAAGATCTCAGTCAACATCTGAAGCATCAAGGTCACAACCTTATTACAAAGATCTCAGTCAACATCTGAAGCATCAAGGTCACAACCTTATTACAAAGATCTCAGTCAACATGTGAAGCATCAAGGTCACAACCTTATTACAAAGATCTCAGTCAACATGTGAAGCATCAAGGTCACAACCTTATTACAAAGATCTCGGCCAACATTTTACCGTTTTACTTTTCGTTCAGCATTGAAACTGATATTTAAACTTTCATATGACAACATGAATAATATTCGGTACCTATTTTTTCTTAAAACCCTTTATAAAAAGTAAATATGAATTAGAATATTGCTGAACGATGTTTAATTACAGCAATACATTCTGCCTCTGTACATTACGGATTATGTACAGTGGTTCTTTTTCTGATGAGGCTACCAAGTGCTTCACAGCTGTTGCTCTTACACAAGTCTATTTATCAACAACAATTGTTGCCACACACTGCAGAATCCATTTGATATTTACATACAAGAATTTCACAAAAAAATAAAACAATACTATTTAGTATGTTTTTTAACTGGAAATCTGATTTTGACAATGAACAACGATCTGTTCTCTATAGAAAAACATTAATAATGATCGAGGGACGCTTAACTCCTACCAGAGGAAACAATGAACTATATGTATATGATTATAGAGCCGTGGGATCAACATCCATTTAGAGATATTATTCTGACATGTTAAATGATGTTATCAAATAACGAGAGAATTCCAGCCCTCAGCCGTCACTATATGCTAATTGCTACTACTGGTTCCCCCTGATTGCCGGGTAGTCTTAAATGACCCAGATGCAATTTGCTTTAATTGCTACTGGCAATATGCAATTGTCGGGACGTAAATATACTTGCAATATCATGACAAAAAGCCTATCTCGAAGTTGTCAGATGTAGTGGGAATTAACAGTTGACTCATTGCATTTCCAATTCAGGTTCTTTTGAGAATCTACATTTTGTTTGTTAATATTAAGACATCAAAGTAATCAAAATAAATTTTGGTTTTGAACGGGGCAAATAAATATCAACGGTGTGGGTTGCTAAAGTGTATTCCAAGACTGTGCTGATTGTCTAACCCGTCCTCTTAACTAATACGTCTCATTTTGTACGTTATGGCCTCCAACGTACAAATTACAAAGCATTATGAAAAGCAGCGGGATTACTATTTTAACAATAGTTAAAACATTTTAACAATAGCTAAAATGATCTTGTGTTTAAGTGCATGTGTATTAGAGGAAATCTGCTCCCAATATTAATATATATAAATATTATATATATATATATATATATAATATTTCATATATATATATATGAAATATATATATATATATATGAATTTATATATATTTATCTCACTTTACCTCACTTTACCTTTCTCTCCTGCCTATTTATGTCCAGCACTCGATCTGTAAAATCACTCCTTCTGAAGATGTATTAATATACGAAAGTACTTAAGGAAATTCCTGTTTCATTTTTCCTCCGTGGTCTGACATTGTCATATATATATATATATATATATATATATATATATATATATATATATATATATATATAGAGGTCTTCGCATTTGTGTTTTACTCCACAAAAAGGAGGTGATTGATAAAACAACCATGTCCAAGATTACCATCAAAGTGCCGTCGGGGAGGTGGTTCAAATAGCCTTGGCTATCACCTCTTTTTGTACGGTCACTGATGGTTGAGTGGTTAAGGCCTCCTGTACACCAGTTGCATAGTTCTCCTGGCAGTGTGGGTTCGAGTACTTCTGAGGTGTGTGTGTGTGTGTGTGTGTGTTGTGTTATATATATATATATATATATATAGTATATATTCGTACCTAGTAGCCAGAACTCACTTTTGGCCTACTATGCAAGGCCCGATTTGCCTAATAAGCCAAGTTTTTCTGAATTAATATATTTTCTCTATTTTTTTTCTTATGAAATATAAAGTACCCATTTCATTAGTGAGGTCATTTTTTTTTATTGGAGTTAAAATTAACGTAGATATATGACCGAACCTAACCAACCCTACCTAACCTAACCTATCTTATTGCTTAGGTTAGGTTAGGTAGCCGAAAAAGTTAGGTTAGGTAGTCGAAAAAACAATGATGAAAACTTGCCAATTAGGCAAATCGGGCCTTGCATAGTAGGTAGGCTGAGAAGTGCGTTCTGGCTACTATATATATATATATATATATATATATATATATATATATATATATATATATATAACTGAAAACTCACACCCCAGAAGTGACTCGAACCCATACTGCCAGGAGCAATGCAACTCTGTGTACAGGACACCTTATCCACTCGACCATCACGACCGGACGTAAGGAGGTGATAGCCGAAGCTATTTGAACCCACCCACCCCCGCATTTATTCGTGTTCCTCACGTGTGCCCCAAAGAATGAGGTGATTTGATAAAAATGCTATGCCCAAGATTACCATCCGGGTGCCGGCGGGGGGTTGGTTCAAATAGCTTCGGCTATCACCTCCTTATGTCCGGTTGTGATAGTCAAGTGATTAAGGCGTCCTGTACATACCAGTTACGTTGCTCCTGGCAGTATGGGTTCGAGTCACTTCTGGGGTGTGAGTTTTCAGTTTATATATATATATATATATTATATATATATATATCACTATAAATATAATTTAATTTTGGGATCTTAAGTTATTGCTTAAAGCAGTCAACTGGTCTAGCGACAACGTCATTACTGTATCCACTAACTTACTACTAAATGTTGTTGTTGTGTGAAGGTAGTCTATGATTGACTTATTCATTGATTAAAAATTTCCCTGGCATGTTTATGTATGTATGCATGTATATATTTTATGGGGAAGGTAAGAGCCGTTGTTGTCTATCTCGTATTCTTTCCTCTTTCTCACCCTTATTTTCACTGTCACTTATAAAATAAAAAATTAACCAAGGCGCTTGATATGTTTCTCTCCCTTTATCCCCCCCCCTCATTTATTGAACGTCAAACTAACAAAACATCTTAAAATAAGTGAAATAGGAA